>JAHZMY010003597.1:0-11734 GCA_027743915.1 Seira sanloemensis
GTGACGAATTTGAAATTGATGGTAAATGGGTTACGAATTTGAAATTGATGGTAAATGGGTGACGAATTTGAATTTTAGGGTAACTGGGTGCCGAATTTGAAATTGATGGTAACTGGGTGCCGAATTTGAAATTGATGGTAAATTGGTGACGAATATGAAATTGATGGTAAATGGGTGACTGAGGTAGCATTAGGTAACAAAAAGTGAGAATTGATCACCAAAGTCTATCCTTCACTATTGTCTGCTTGCAGGGTTTATTACATATCTAAAATACATATTACGTTTCTCTTAGGTTTTTAGAACTTCGCAAAGGTAATTGATAATTTTCTTACTGATTTTCTTAAGGTAAATCATGCTTTCGTTTTATATATTTATTTAAAATAAATCATAGATTCCGTCCCTGTAATTTCTTAAGGTGAAGCATTCGATTTTTGCATGAGTTTCCTTAAGGTAAATCATAGAATCCGACCATACATTTTCTTATGGTAAATCATAGATTCCGTTCCTGTAATTTCTTAAGGTAAAGCATTCAATAAAAACATGTGTTTCCTTAAGGTAAATCATAGAATCCGTCCATACTTTTTCCTAAGGTAAATCATTACGCTGCGCCGTGTATTTCCTTAAGGTAAAGCATACAAATTTAACGTGGACAGGAAAACCCCAGTCTGCCAGAGTCCTACCATGAAATTAGTGGATTTGCACTTGTATTACAAGTTAAACGACGCAAATTGTAAATACCCTTCTATTCAAATTCTGCATCGAATTGCATCAGTTTCGCTGAATATGAACAACTTGAGTCGTTACAAGTGCAAATTCCCCAAACCCGCTTCAAAAATACATTAGCTTGGCACGAACAGGTAACAGCTATTCCTCCAGCTAAATTAATTTTTTTTCAAAACTCAGTGTTTGTCCACAAAATAGTAGCACATCCTAATTCAGTCCCAAATTTTTAAAATCTGCTGTTCAGTTCATCTCACTGGCTATAATCAGTCCGCCTTGGCTACATGTACATTATAAGGTGGCGTGTAAAAAGAACAGCTGAGTTGTGTTTTGAAACAAAGAGTCTGTACGGCAACACAAAAACATCGGCTGTGTGCGAGCGTTTTGGTTTATGGAAACCGGCAGGACTGAGTATAGCCAGTGAGATGAACTGTACCTTCTTGCATACATTGGGCGATTATTATCTCTATGGCTTTGGTCGTACCTCAATTACAAATTTCAATTATACTATACATTTGCATATGACAAATATGAATCTGAAACCTTGGCAATATTCAAAATTTGAACTTAAAATGTCAACGCTTTTACAGTTTTGTTTGGCTTTTCCCAGTCAAATGACTTTTCTAATTTGGTAGGAAAGTAATTTTTTACGATTTTGACATTTTGACGGAGTGTCGCAGAAAAGTTTTGTAACTTTTGATGTACAGATTTCATAGGTTAAGTTTGAAAGTTATGATTTGGGAATTTTTGAGTATTTTAAAATTAGGAGAATTAGAACAGTCGTCGTGATATAAGAATTGTACTACTATAATATTTTGGGACTGTCCTGTCCCACTGTCCTGTCCTGTACCAGAACTGCCCCACATAGCTTTGTATATCTAATCCTGGAACAAAATTGTAGTTTTTTTTCAAATCCCGGCCTTTTTTCTGTCCCGGCCCGGGAAGTCTCCGTCTGGCTCAAGTGTAGTTTAGCCTCTGATCAGAATTTAAAAAACAAAATTTAGGCAGCTCAACCAATGCGTGTCTAGTTATCCCTCATATCGTCAAACCACGTTCTTTGAATGATATCTGCTTTTATTAGATTTAAAAAATGCTATTTGGAAATTGATTCTTCCTGATGCACTTACACATGAAATTGGTTCGAAAATTTGGGTATCCTTACATCTAATGCCATCGTGTACATATTAATTTGCTTAAGCTTAATTTTTATTTCAGTAAACTATTTTATAAAATTCCTCCTGATCGAATATCTCTGGCCACAATTTTGTTGAATTTTTCATTCAACTCCTGATCAAAAAGTATATTTTGATTTTACTTTCACGATTCCTTCAAGTACAAAGGTTAAGATAGTATTTCAGCGTGCATTCAATAAAGGAATTCTACATGATTTGGTAGTCATGTGAGTATGCACTGAAGGAACCATTGGATGCACAAGTTCAGAATTTGCTTTTTACAGTTAAATCTTTCAAATCATGTCCTTATTTTAATCAGTTTAACTTAAAATATTATTTAAAATGAAAGTGGAACAAGAGTACATTGTTACACATAAAAGTTGTTTGCAGGTAATACAAAGTTATTCGCAATATGAAACCCGCACAACGCGCGTGCTTTATCTTGCTGATTTTAATGCATATAGAAAATAATATTCT
This sequence comes from Seira sanloemensis, assembly GCA_027743915.1. Classification (NCBI taxonomy): domain Eukaryota; kingdom Metazoa; phylum Arthropoda; class Collembola; order Entomobryomorpha; family Entomobryidae; genus Seira; species Seira sanloemensis. The sequence goes on from JAHZMY010003597.1 coordinate 2,370, forward strand.
ATTCATAACTTGTGAAAAATAGTCTTTACCATCGACAGTCAAGCTTTTGATTTATAGTTGTTTCCAGTGCCCTGGAACTACACATTTTCATTTAAATCAAGTATTGCATTTTCACGCATTGCCATTTCGTTTTCGCATTTTGTAGAAATTCATAGTGTTGGGGTTTTCCCAGCCACAATTTTTTCCCGGGGAATGTCCAAAACTGCCCAAAATTGTCCTAAACCTAGACTGCATGCAATACTATATAATTTGTCGCACAATGCCCCCAGTCATTGAGTTTTTCCCACTTTTACATTAAGTATCTGGCACTGGAGTTTTCGACAGTTTTGGGCAGCTAGGTTTTGGACGTCCAAAATGGTAAATACTGGTATTTACCGGTAAATATCGATTTTATTTTTTCCCCGATTCCGACGCTAAAATTCAAGGATTTCCAAACTGTTGTAAAACAAGCCTGCCGATCCACACTGCCAAATGTTAGTTGTGCCACAAGTGTTTGATAAACAAAGATTTTCACACGTTGAGAAGCAAAAAAGCACGCGCGTAGCGTTTTATATTGGGGGTTGATCCATGACGGACGTCACGCTAAAAACCCGTTTTGAGCCCCCTTCCCGCCCCCTGACACACTCTTAAACACGGGTAGTATAGGACATTGTAAGTATTACGGGATATTCGTCACGAGCCCCCTCCCCTTCCCCGAGTGGGACATCCTTTACAATTGGCCCCTTGTAATAACTTTGTATTACCTGCAATCAACTAAATCGTGTAAGAATGAACTCTTGTTCCCTTCATTTTTTAAAGGTACATTTTAATGCAATCTTTCCCACTCATCAATTGTTGATCTCGAACATGCGCCGAGTTGCATTATCTTGCGTTATCGTTACTCAATACTCAATCTCAATCATTATCTTCAGCCCAAGCGAACCAGTCCAACAGATTATCAACTGGAATGAAACCAAACAAAGTTCGGGTCTTTTTTTCCGTTCCAAAACAGCTTTTTTCCAGATGGAGTGAATAATTAGCTCATTTTTTGACGTCCACAGCACAAGCGGTCGCAGCCAATTCATTGTTCATGGAATCATCCAGTCTTTTCCATGGAAATGAAGATGTGAATTAGACAGCTCTTTTGAGCCATTCCTGATTGAAAGCTATGACATGGAAAAATAGTTAAGCCAAAGTTCAGCAATAGATAAGCCATGGAAGCAAGATAACTCGAGCTCTGTCAGCTTCTCACAGATTGCTTCAGTTTTTTTGTGTGACGCAATCATTTTGTTTATTTACTTTCTGAAAGTGGATCTGAATAATATTCTTCATGTGCTTATTGTGGGCGAGTGATGGAATTTTTTGATGAGGAATTTTTTATTATCTAGTAAATACTTTAATCGCATTTTAATGAATTAGATGAGATTGAAATCGTGAACCAAAATTTTTACGGTCGGAAAGTGAGAAAAAATTTAAATCTGAGAGGATTGGGAAATTTAACTTTTAACTCTAAATTGCATCCGGCATAATCGAACTATGCTTAAAGTTAAAATACATTTTTGGTAACAAATATTTCACTAAACTCCACTAAACCCCTTTTCTCCGATCCGAAAGCTAGACCTTTGTCCTGTTTTACACTTTTCGCAGGAAATAATTTGATCTAGGTGGTTTTGTCCAATTTTTAGTGTTAGGGTTTTGTTTCCAGCCACAGCTTGCTTTTCATGGAAAGAAAAAAAGGTTAAGAACGTCAGAAGCTCCTAAAGTGATCACTGGAAGTAATGAAGTATGTATCTCATAATGCCCCCACCCATTGCGTTTTTCGAACTTTTTGCATTACTTTAGGCTATTTACTGTTGCTATGCTGTTCCAGTTTTGGACAGTTAGGGATTAAACGTCCAAACTGGTTTTATTCACCGGATTTACCTAAACCCATATTTGACATCGCTCTTTCAGACGCGATTGCCCCGAATTAGTTGTAGAGTTTATTATCATCCTACAAATTCAGATTTGCATGTTATCTTTCATATATGAAAATCCACGGTAAATCCACAAGAGCCAGAGCCCCTATCATCCATCGGAAATCAGAAAGTCCTGGAGCCGTTCACGAAACTGAGAATGAACTCTTCCTTACTACAAGGCAAAATTACCATGGAATCATGGACTTTCCCCTGCTTGTAAACCGTAACCGAATGAAGCCGTAGGTCACTCGAACCTGAATTTTTAATAGAACAACAAACTCTCAAAAAAATTCCATTGACTCCCATCAACTCTCTTCTCTTTTTCAAATCACACCCAGATCACATGTACATACACACGCTCAAAGCAACCGGTAAAAAGGTCGTGGCCCAACTCATCAAATACTTAAATTCACAGATCCCCATTTCATTGGCCGACCCATTCGACAATCCCTTACCCTTTTAGACCTTCCTTGTGATATAAGGTATTGTCAAGATATAAGCGAGCTTCTTTTTTTCATCTTTTTGTCATTTTGACAATGTCCCAAGAATGATTTGTCCCAAGAATACAATGGAATGCATGCAGTGAGCCCGTGGAAAAGGTGAAAATAAGGGAGCTTGTCGCGTGAAGGAATCCACCCCAGAAACTGTTACTGTGACCGTGAATTGAGGAGTAAATTGAGGAAGGTCCTAGACGAGAGAGTAAAAATTTTCCGAAGGGCCGTCTTTTCTTTGAAATTTTGTGTAAGAAAAAACAAACGTGGGATACAGTCAACTCAAAGAAAGGCTGTAAAGTTTTTTTTACCGAACTTTAGGACAAATAATGAACAAGGCATTGAAGACGGGCATCAATCAATAACATGAGCTTATCTTTCGGGAGGATTAAATGCTCACAAAACTTTTAATTGCAAATTTTAATCACCATGTGAAAATAATTATAGGTTTCGTGTAGAGAAACTTATAATCGAAATATCGTAACCTATATCTTGATGATAATTGTTTTTTGCGATTGAATACGACCTAATTAAAATTTTCCGATTGGATTCAATTTTCATGAAATCGAACAAGAATTGTTATGAAACCATTTTGCGAAACGGATGGTTATAAAATCCCAACTTAAACCTCGACTTGGAAAAACTTTCTGCTTATTTCAACTTTTCTTGGGGAAAATTTTCACGTGTCCGAATCAACTACCAAGAGTGTCCTTTAACTTCGTTCTTCAAGTTTAAGGAGACAATTCTTTTTATTTTTCACCCAGTCTCACTTCTCCCCGTTTCCCAAGAACCCGTTTATTTTACTCCAAATCACAGCAATTCTTACACGTTCAATCCCAAAACACCAAACGCTGATTCTAATGCTCGATGTATGTAACAACAATCATTTCTCCTCTCTATCTCTCTCTGCCCGATATCAAAATAATAACAATGCAATCAAGTCAAAACAAAAAGCCTCATTGTTTTGCACCAGACACAATTATTCCCTTACGACAGCCACGCACTCCACGCATGCACTCAAACAACTAAACAAATCATTCATAACCTGCACCTGCATCCGAAACTAGTCAGCATCTTCAGCTTTCCTGAAAATTCAGGAAAAAACACTCTTCATTTTCCCCAGGAGACGAAGAGAAGATGAGACTCGCCGGTCACATATGTACATAGATCTGGTTGCTGATGCGTGACCACAACCACCAAACCACCACCACCGGTCAAAACAATAACAAACCCTTATCTTCAAATTACATAAAAAACTTTTTGTTTTTCATATCATCATGCTGACTTTCACATCCCAAAACAAGCAGCTCTCTGCCCAAGACTTGCATTCAATCGCGACATGCAAAAAACTACAATGCAAGAATTGCGCAAAATGCAGAACATAAATGCAAATTTGTGAATGCCCACAATGTATCCGAATACAGCTTTCAAGTTACATGCTAATTACATAAATGTCTCAAAGTCCAGCTCTTAGGAATAATCTGTGTGAGTAAGATGGGAATTGGTGAAGTCATTCAAAACATATCGACCGTGAATACGGAAGAATGACTATATGCACTGAGTGTCGTCTGAAAAAATGACTATATGATTTTTGTTTAACATGGAAAACCTATAAGAAAAAAAAATCATATAGTCATTTTTTCCACCGACACTGGATGCATATACTCATTTTCCAGACGACACTCAGTGCATATAGTCATTTTTCCGTATTCACGGTCGATATGAAAAATGCTGGTAAATACGTACATGCTTAATTCAATCCCTGCTCTTGGCCTGGTAATTATCCATCAGGCATAAGGGAAAAAATACATATTCACTCCGATGCAGAACCTAAATGCAAATGAGTATTGATACCAAATTGTCCACAGAGACCAACCAATTCACGTCAATGTACAATTCCCATCACGCTCGAGTCACGTTCATCATCAGCTTTTTTCTTTCAAAGCCCAAAACACATTTGTAAAGTGATCTCATCGTCATCATCAACAAGCAACATCATCATCGTACATCGTATAATCATCATCATTAACTTTTAACATTGCCTTGATAAGACCAAGAGGTAACGCTGTACTCTTTGGACCACCAGCCTCCAGAGCCAACTTGTCTCCAGTTTTTTTCCCACTTCCAGTTGGCAGCTAATCGTTATCTGTAAATGCTTTCGTGTAATTTTATATGTATGAAGGTGTTTACAGTCTTTTTGCAGTTATATCTACATATGTATATGTACATATATATGGAAAATCAAGTTCTCCAACATTCTCCGTGGTCATGGTCCAGTCTACAATCTGAACCTGTTTTTTTTCTCTCAGAAAACAGCAGAGCAAAGCGAGATATGGAAAAGAGCTGAAGAAGTGGTACATACGTACATAAATATGTGTAAGGGCATTTAATAGCATGTGCTGAAACCCCTATGACAGATAGAATTCCGATACGCACATGAGTTTTTACATAACTGAATGATGCATATTTATTGATAATTCTCTCGCACAATTTTACACGAACTTAAATCATGTGAATCATTTACAAACAGGCGAGAGGCATTAGCGGACAAAACTGAAAAGAAGATTGATATCTTGTTTTAATTCACCCCATTTACACAAGTCCATTTTGCACTGTTCTCCGCATTTCCCTAAAATATTGGAAATCTCATCTATTAACAACTGACTCGCGAATGAAATGAGTGACAGCCAATACATCTAACACAGACCGAAAACGAAAGACATCTGTTGGCCGAGTAAAATGGATCATACCTTAAAATTCATTTTTGATCACCAGGATTAAGCCTGAAGTGAAAGCAGTACGATTTTGTTTGCAAAATGGCTACTAAAATTTTTGTTTAAGCAGGACTAAACATTTCCAAGATATTTACTTTGAATTTTAATTTTTTTGCCGACATCAGGTGTCAGAATCTAAACTACATATCTTCTAACCGTAGCTTGTTTTGGAAAATAAATTTTTGTCCTGCCCAGTTCCCAATAATACTTATATCGATGCAGCTCGGGTCCACAAAAACTGTCCCTATAAAACCTGCCAGACGGAATACAGCCAGACCAAAAATTACCGGAAGGAAAACTGCCAGATCAAACTTTTGAAAAAAATGTAGAAATTAGTAAAAAAAAATTTGCACGGACTTTTCGTTTCTGGCAGTTTTCGTGCTCCCAAGCAAAACACACATATGTAAATCAAGACACCATTCACACTTCCCTTCCATATTTCCCATACTGCAGAAGAATCAACTCTGCTTACTCCAAGCTTCCTCAAAGAAAAGTAATCTTGGACTCTTCAATGTTTGTAAACTTCCCAATGTGTGTGCCCTTGAAGGAAACAAACTCCCTTCATTTACCTGCGCATGCGTTGACCCAGTGATAGAAAAGTTTCCACCGACTCTCATTCTATTCTTATTATTTTCCCCCTAAATCTCACCCAAATCACGTGTACCTATGTACACAATGAACGTCGACCAGAGAAACGGAAAAAAGGTCTAGGTCCTTCTTGCCACATCGCCATGCGACAAGAACCCAATTTCATTGGACGATTGACTCGACAAACCCTAAGGCCCTAAGCCTTTCAAACCTTTACATTTGTTGTAACATTTACAAAATGCTGTTAAGATATGCACGAGCCTTTTCTTCAACTTTTTCCTTTTGTTTTTTTTGGACGAAGTTGTGAGGGTCCAATGAAGTACATATGTAAGTATGTTCATGCGGTGGGCCCATGGCAGACGGCGAAAATGCAGGGGCTATCACGTGAAGGAATCCACCCCAGGTTTGGGCCAGCATGAGTAATTTGGGGAAGATGCTAAAGACATTCAGGAAAGTTAGAGGAAATTTTCCGAAGGGTCACCTTTTTTGTCGTCTTTCTACTCCTTCAGTGGAAAACAAACGTGGGATTATACGGAGTCAGAAGGGAAGTGTGTAAAGTCCTTTCCCGAATTTTCCATGCGAGTTGGGAAAAAAGAAATAAACCATGGATTGAATGGTATAAATTATAAATAGCGTGAAACTTTATTCCGCAAGGCTTGAAAGGGCTGGGAAAAAACTGCAAAGATTTTTTTTAAAACTCGAACTAAATTGATTGATTAGGAACGAGGAAGGAACGTTTTTGTTGCGCATGGAATAGCACTGTAATTTCAATGAATTATTAATTAATTAATTTCATCTGTAGCAACTTTTTTAAACGTAGAATTGCTGTCCTCTTCACTTCGTATGATTTTCAGGGATACCTCTTACACTTCATCTTCAGCTAAACTTAACGTGCTCTTAACGTCACGAAGCGAAGTTGAACCTGGTTCAACGTTACTGGCAGCAGAAAGCAAGTGTTTTCATGTCCATCGCAACCTTTCATGATTCCTATGAGGATTAGAGCATGGTTTTGAGACAATGACGTTCCTATGAAAATCATGTCGTGAACTAAAATCACAAACAATTAAGTGACGGTTATGTGAAGTTACCATGCCATCAAAAAATTATGAATGATTACATCTGCGTAAATTATGAACCTACAGAAGGGTTCAGATTATCACGAATTTTAGATTGTGTTTTATTTCAAGCAGATAAGGCTTTGTTCTTTACCCACAAAATTTGGCACACGTTGGACAATGAAACACAAAACAGATTTATATTTCCCTACATATTAATTCTTAATATTTTTTAGCTTGATCATTATTACGGCGACCGGAAGTAAGCCAATTTTTTGTATCTTGCAAAACACTTCAGCCACGGAATAACTGGATGTCGGATTTAGGCACGGCACATGCACCACACACCATTGGTTTCACGAGGTTGAGAAGGAATTTAAAAAATTAAAAAATTACACTTTTGACATGACCTAGTTAATTATTAGCGTTAATAATACGACGGGTTTATAAAATATGCTTCAATTATTAAAAATCAAAAAATAATTTGATGGATTTCTTAGGCAATTAAAAACAACTTGCTTAAATTTTGAAGTTCGTGAATACACTAGTTTCAGCTAGTTTCACTTCGCCCCGTTTCCCATGAACCCGTTCCATCCACTATTAGAGATTAATAAGAGCTGTCTTTAAAATTCGAAGCAAAGTTCACAAATTCCATTCCTTTCTCTCTCTCTCTTTCTGTCTAATTACACTGAATGCAATCATTTCTCTCATTTTGATATCAAAACAACAACAATGCAATCACGTCAAAACAAAATGCCACATTGTTTCTGCCCCGTCCGGCCACCAGCACAAAGCCACGCACTCCACGCATGCCCCTCACAGACAAACAAACCCGATTCGAAAACAATCTTTTTGATTTTCACCAGTCACTCCGGTTCCTTTTGCATGGGGTCACCACCACCACCACCACCACCACCACTAGCACCGGCCAAAACAAAAACAAACCATTATCATCACATTACGTACATCAAAACAAAACTTTGTTTTCCTCATTTTCCGGACTCTTCGCGAGTCTCGAGTCACGCTTTTCAAAACACACACATATTCAAGAAAATATGTATAAGCCTCGAGACTGCCATTCATTCGCCGCATGCAAAAACAAGAATTGCGCAAAACATTCATGAATGCTTGCAATGTATCCAAGTACGGCTTTCAACTTGCATGTTAATTACATACATAAGTACATATGTGTCAGAGTTCACTTGGAGTAGCAATGTACAAGATGTGAGTGAATTGGTCAAGTCATTCAAAACACATGAAAAATGCCGGTATATGCATATGTATTTGTACAGTGTTTGCCTTTCCTCCTCTTCACCTGGTAATTCTCCATTAGCTGCCAGGCACAAACATAAAAATTTAACTCAGTCCCTGCATGAAGCTTAATACAGCCAAGTATCTAATGACGATAATTTCAAGAATTGACCAAAGTCTGATAAATGCCAATACACACGTCAACAGTGAACGTACAATTCCCATCACGTCCTCATCACGTTCATCAACAGCTCTTCTCCCAGGTTTGTAAAATGATCTCATCTTCATCAACAATAACACACCGTATCATCATCATCATCATCATCACCATCATCATCGTCATTAACATTTAGCAATACCATGATAAGACCAAGAACTAACGCTGTACTGTCTGAGACTTCGAGCCTCCAGAGCCAACTTGTCTCCAATTATTTATTTTTCTCTCTTTCATCGTTCAAGCCCCAGTGTATCGGAATCTGTTATGCTTTCATGTACTTTCATGTGAAGGTATTTACTATGTTATTTTTTGCGCTTATCTATGTGCATATCTCACATATATGCAAATCATGCTATAGTATATTTGCCCACATTCTCCATGGTCATGGTCCAGTCCAACCTCTCATCAACACTGGAAATAAATCTGAACTTGTTTTTTTTTCTCTGAAAAACAGCAAAACAAGATACCTACATATGTATGTACATATGTAAATTCATGTGCGAAGACCTGTGACATTCCGATACACGCGAAAATTGGCTGACCACATGCAATGGAAAAACAGCATCTGCAGCCACCTAAATGTTTTCCATTGCCTATTTTGGCTGCAAATCCATTCAAGTGTATATTTATACCTCATACCTACCTGCTATTTTTGTTATTGTTTTTCTACTGAAAAAAAATTTGCCCTAATCAAGAAAAAATAGCCGGCGATGATGATGACGACGATGACCATGATGATGATAATGATGAGTGTATATACATATTCAAAGAGGCATTTCTCTCTCTCTCTGCCTTTTTTCTGTGAATGGATGAATGGATGTATGGGCCTAAGCTCTTTCAAATGTTCAGGCTTCTGAAAGGGAAAAAAGGTACCTCGTCTCTTTTTTCTGCGTGAGTGCTGAGACCGTCTCTTGTCTCTGAGACTTTGACTCTATTTTGGCCACTGCCGGACTGCCGGTACTTTTCCATCATGCGGCCAGGGGGAAGGGAAAAAATATTTTTTTCCACAGACTTTTTGTTTTGCCCTTTTCCCTTGTTTTCACAGGCAATCA
>JAHZMY010003598.1:0-14369 GCA_027743915.1 Seira sanloemensis
ATGTATGATGTATCGTTAGAAAGTCCAGACCCTGCTCTATCAGAGGATGTGCACATTATACCTAATTAATCATTTCCCTTTGAGATAATGTTTGTCAAAAGTGCCTCATTTTTTCTGAAAACACCTATGTATTACCAACCAGATTAAACTAGCTCCAGTATATGCATAACTAGGTTTATGTTGAATAGGCATTGCCTCAAGTGTTTAAGTAATTTTTAAAGAACATCTACTAAAATTTGTAAATTTCTATCTCATTTGCACATCTTTGAACTGGCTGTCATAACTCAGTATCCGTTGTGACTTTGTGAGTTGTCAGCTTTTTGAGTAGGTATCTTCACATAAAAATCTCAGCATCTGCCGATTAGCATGTACGAGTCTGCAAAGTGCATGCAAAAAGAATGAGGTTATTTCTTAGTGTCTGAAAGCTGGAGAGTCGTTCTCCTTGAAGCTGAAAAAATATATTTTCTGGAATAGTGATAAGAAGAAGGGCGAAGACCAGGACACTTGTTCATTCTATGGTATATCTTGGATCTACGTATGCATAATATTCATTGCGGCTTCGGGTTTGTAACTCACTTTAGAAAAAACCAAGTATAAAGACCTTTTGACACTCCAGGGATTTGCAGTAAGATGAGAAGCACGCGGTGCCGCTTTTTGCACCGGGCTTTACTGCGCTAATATATCTTTGGCAGACTGCATGAAGATAGGAACCACCTGCATCGAGTCGTATGCATATGACGAAAAAAGATGAATCGGAGAACTCTAATGACTTTGACTTCCGTTGAAACTTGATCGCATGTGGAGTAAAAATGGTACTTTTTTTAAGAAGTTTATTCACACTATCCGAGTCTGAAATTATGTAAGATTTTTTACAGCATTTGTACTTGACAAATACGTTTAGTCAGGGTCCTCCAACCAAAAGTGTAGTAATCTTTGTTTTGATTCGTAGGCATGTTGCTATTCATTTCAACAGTTACTGCGCATATGTAATTGGAATCATGTTGCAAAGCATGAATTTATCATACAATCATATCCATAGGCACATTCATTCATCTATGTTAAGATTCAAACTCATTCACGTCACTGACCATACGACTCCGTAGATAAACGTAAATGCGTATTCATTAAACTAGTCTGAAGCAGACAAATGCAAGTTGATCGTATGGATTTGATCAAACTTTTATTAACAAAAAGTGTTTTATGTAAAAAAAAATTTTTCCTTGAGCATGAAAACAATGTTGAAACAAGCTTGGTATAAACTTGGAGAAATGGGAATGAAAAATGGTATATTAAAAACCCTGAAACTATGCACAATGAAATTTTCTCCAATGCATGTTTTTGTAATCCTTGTCTTCTATTCCATAGGCTGATTTATAGACTTGATTGGAATCCGAAATGGAACTTCCACCTTCCGACTCAACTGACAACAACGGCAACACAAACATCTCAATGTTGGATATGCTCTTCGATATTCGGAGGCTGAGGGTGATGAATAGTCACCCGGATGTGAAGCGGATTGCTTCGGACTTGATTCAGAAATATGTGAGTCTAAATAATAATTAATAATTTGTAAGAAACCCAAGAAAAAGTACCAGCTTTGTGTTTTTGCAAATAGAAATATGAGGAAGCATTCTTCGTCTGTGACATTGGGGAAGTAATCAACAGACATGCTGAATGGATCGCCCATATGCCTCGCGTCCGGCCTTTTTACGGTACTTTATATTTAAAGAGATGCTTGATTTACATATATTATTGTATTGTAATGTATTTTATTAATTTGAAAAATGTAGCGGTGAAATGCAACGACTCTCCCCTGGTTTTGGAAGCCCTTGCTGGACTTGGAGCTGGATTTGACTGTGCGTCAAAGGTTGAAATGAACAAGGTTCTGGATCTCGGAGTTCCTCCCGCGGACATAATCTTTGCTAACCCGGCGAAACCCCGATCTCACATAGTTGCTGCGGCTGACCTGGGTGTACGAACTGTCACCTTTGACAGCGAAATGGAACTTTTCAAGTTGAAAAAGTATCTTCCCGGGGCAAAGTAAGAATATCTTTAAGGAAATCTTTCTCTCCGATTTTGATATGAACATATGTAAGTATTGCATGTTTTATTATTTAGGTTGGTTGTTCGTATTCGATGCGAGGCTGAAAAGGCGCAGTGTCCATTGGGTATGAAGTTTGGAGTCAGTGTTCGAGAAGCCACTGAGCTCTTGAACGTTGCAAAGACTCTTGGCTTGAACGTTGTTGGCGTAAGCTTCCATGTCGGATCCGGATGCCGTGAACCGCCCGTCTTTCTTCGGGCTATTGCATCCGCCAGGGTTCTCTTTGACTACGCTGCGACAGAGCTTGGGTATGACTTCACCCTTTTGGACATTGGTGGAGGATTTCCTGGTAACACTGGAACATCTATTGCTGAGGTACATGGGTAATATTAACTATACAAATGTGGATGCACGTGAGCATTGGTAAAATGTTTTAATCGGCTATTTTTTCTTTTTATAGATTGCTGGAATAGTGAACAATGCGTTGGAACGATTCTTCCCTGAGGGTTGTGGAGTGGAGATTATAGCAGAGCCGGGCCGATTCTACGTTGCTTCTGCTTTTACGCTTATGGCGCAAGTACATTCGATTCGGGAGGTGAAGGGAGACATGTCCCGATACATGTACTACATCAACGATGGCATCTATGGCAGCTTCAACTGCCTCTTGTACGACCACCACGTTGTCCACCCTGCGACACTGGATAGAGTAATGCCAATATTGCTAATTCACCACTCACCTAAAAAATTGTTTCGAAGGAATTCTAATGCTTCAATTATTTCATATTGTAATTATATTAAATTAGAAGTCTGATGGAGCTTCATTGTTTGAGTGTTCCATCTGGGGACCGACTTGCGACGGTTTGGATCAAGTGTGCTCCAGTGAATTCCTCCCAAAAATGGAGGTTGGCGAGTGGCTCTCGTTTCCCGATATGGGAGCTTACACTCTCGTCGCTGGAGGCACTTTTAATGGATTCCCATTACCAAAGCTGCATACTGTTGCGTCTGCTGACACTTGGTAAGACTCAAAATCGGTCATTGCCACATTGCATTTGTGTACAATTGTTTTCGTTATCAAAAGTGATAAAGAAGGTACACAAAAATACAAAACGTTTTGTTTTGCTGCTAGGAAAATACTAAAGAACTTTATGAGTTCCAAGGCGTTTGTCATAGATGATGTGCCGGTCTTCCTCAAACCTGGAGTTGGCTACAACCGAGACGCAGTGGGATGGGGCGGCGTCGAAGTGGCCGTCGACGGCGGAATTGTGACCCAATACTCTTCCGATGAAGCCGAAGACGGCCATTCAAATATTGTAGCCTCGTCCATATCCAGTGATGATGACTCTGTTGTGAGCCATGACACTGATGCTTCTTAATGACGCTATCATTCCAGACATGAACAACTCTTCTTTTTAATGACAGACTTTTGGATTTGATTCTTAAGCTTTGTTCCAATATGAACACTGACATTTTAATCTGAAAGAACATTTTTTCTTCATCTTTATAGTGCAATGTTCATCTCTAATCTATCTCTTTTATCTGTCTTTACTCCACTATTGTCATACCTCAGCTTCAGCTCTTTTCCGTATACACAATTCATTTAAAGCCGAGTAATTCTACATTTCCAGCGATCAACATTTTTATATTAATTTCTTAATCATATTCCCACGTTGTTTTCCAAAGAAAACATTTTACGAAAAAAGAATCTTTTAATTTAAAAATCTCGGAAAATTACGAATACGAGTAACATAAATAGTTTATAAGAATTTCAATATTGAATAATATTATACAGACGATACCTTTTAAATGGAACGTGTGTGACCATTTTAATTATACTGATTCCAATAAATGCATTCGAATAAAAATGGTTTCAGCATGTATGTATATGGTTTGATTTTATGCATTTTTTAAAGTCTGCATCGTATTTTGCTGTAGCATTTTATTTTGCAAAAAAAAAACGAATGGAGGCTAGGTCATGATAAAATCCCATTTCATAAAGTGCATTGACTTGATTGACTTAATCAACTTCCCAGAAGAACGAGATTTATGACTCATTTTTCCATACCGCAAAGATGTTGAACAAAGAGCTGTAATGTAATGACTGGGATGGCATGCATGGCCCATGGGCACCAAGAGCATTTTTCTTAAACTTCGAGTGGAGCCTTTCTACTTCTTTTTATGCTAAAGTGTTTCCTTAGAAAGTGCCTTCTTACATCAACTCCCCTTCTACGAAAACATGATTTCTTGAAGCACACCAAGGAGGAAAAAATTGCTGAGACAATGTGTGTACGCTCAACATTTGACGAAAGTCTGCGTCCAGGTATGTTAGTCTCTCAGTCACAATTCACAAACTCTTTCTCAGTGTCTTTATGAGGTTGAACCTCGTCCTTTTTCTCAAAATGCATGCAACATTTCCCTTAAACTTTTGAGGCAACGCATCATTTTTCCTTCTTCGCACTCACATTTCATTTAGGCATGTAAAAAAGCTGTTTCTTTCTTCTTCTTCTTCTGTTGGACCTATCTGGCTCCGCTGGAAGGTTGAAAGAGCAGGAATTGGCTCAATAAAAAGTACAAATGCTCACACACACACATGTACTTTTTTTATTTTTTCCCCTATGAAAAACGCGTCCCCTACTATAGCATCCTTTCGGGGTCTACTTTGGCCTGTATGCCAACACTAAAAAATAATGGTTATAATAATTTTACCCTTCTTGCACGCTTCTGAGATACTCCAATTGCAATACAATGTGGGCATGAAACAGAGAGCCACACTCTTTCCTCAACAATGTAACACATCTCCCTAGTGCATATTTCACCGTTTTTTCTTTTCCATCATCATCCCTCTACTTATAGTACATCCTCTTTTCTGTCTCTCAACAAAATATTATATCTTTGTAGTAGGAAGGGAAGCATGTAACGTTAGCCCCGTAAAAGGCGAAACCATCCAGTGTCCAGAGATACATAGAAATACACATATAAGCTCGTTGGGAATGTCAGCATTGTTGGACGCGTTGCATTGCCTGGATTATGGAAGTTGTAAACAAAAGAAATGCGAAAGAGAGAAAAGGGTACCACTCTTCGAAAAGCCTAATCATGTTTCAAAGTTAGTATTAGATAGAAGAACCCAGCAATATACAAAATCTGTCCGTTTTGTGCTCCCGTGAAACGACCAAGAAGAGGGGAGCCCTTGGTAATGAGATTGTCATTATTAGGGACCCAATATCATTGTTGCTGGTGCTATGCGCTTCTCTTCCAAGGACAGGGACAGGATAGGCAGGGAACCAAGGGATGCTACTACAGGATCGTCTCTCGATCATGATGATGATGAGAATGAAGCTGCACAACAATTCTGAGAAACGCTTTTTCCTCCAGCATCGTCATCATCATCGTCCTCGTCCTTTTCTAACCAAACAATAGAATACAACAGAGGCATTGTTAAGTGGACCACTTATCTCCCTGCAGCAATAAAAATATAAATGGTAGTGGTTACTTTGCAGAACAAAAGAAATCGCAAAAGTTTGGACTATAATAAAAATATATTGGGAAATGTGAGGGAATATATATTGCGGTGAAATTTGTAGGACGCAAAATTCATGAGAAAATTGTGATCTGAAGAAAGACAGAATTGGAAAGTGCTTGTGACAAAAACCTGTGTACCTTTTTAAATACTGGCCTATGGGAATACGTTACTAATTGGAATACAAACCTGGAATCAGATAGTGCCATAAAATGTGACTCGCTTTTTCGGATCTCATTTACCTACATTGGAACTGTGTTGACTGGAATTGGATGCCTTATCAAAACATTTTTTGCAACTGCATACAAATTACAAATACTCCACTAACCGTTTAAGCGCTTAAACAATAGTCCCGAAATACATTTAAAACATTCTCAAATAGCTCCTGTGTTTAGTGATCAGTGGTGATGACATTAACTGGTGATAGTAGGAATCAGCTCGTCTGACATCTCCAAAATATCATTTATTATGTAAGGAAATTTGCGTATATGTCAAACTATCGACAATCTGATTATGATAGTTTGGTATAAACTAAATCAAACTTTCGTAAATCCACAGGCAAAACACAACTTCCGCACCGTCCGTTGCTGACAGTGGTGCAGGAGGCATTCCAAACATGACTGCAGGAAACTCAGGTGGACCTATGATGGCAATGCCCCAAGCCCCTTTGAACGGAAACCCTGTGATGGGCTCGATGCAAAATACTCCACAACAGCAAAGCCCTCCCGTCAACAACACAAATCCGATTATGAACACACCGGAAGCAGCTCAACAGTTTTGCCTTCGATGGAACAGCTATCCTGCAACTGTTGCAACTCAATTGGCAGCTTTGAGGGCGGCGGAGGACTTCGTGGATGTGACGCTGGCTTGTGATGGAAGGCAGCTTAGAGCTCACAAACTCGTTCTTTCAGCGTGTAGCCCTTACTTCATGCAGCTTTTTAAGGTGAGGGTCTATCAAAATTTTAAATCATGTCATGGCCAATGAGCCTTTTTAAAAGAAAAATTATTATTATTATTTTGCAACTTTAGAGTACGCCTTGCAAACACCCGGTCATTTTCCTCAAAGATGTGGGGTTCCGCCAGTTGGTCGCCCTGCTGGAGTTCATGTATGCCGGCGAGGTGAACGTATCTCAGGCTGAACTGCCAGCCCTGTTAAGGACTGCAGAGGCCCTTCAAGTTCGAGGATTGGCTGACACAAATCCAAACAATAACAATTTTCCATCTCCTCCAAAACCGGTAAAATTTAATGCCGCTAAATATAACAAGCTTGATTTGACATAGGCCACTATTTGGATAACTTTGTATTTTTAATTAGGGCTTTCCACAGACCTTTAATGGCATGGGACAAACGCAAATTCCTGGCGCACAAAGTGCACCACAAAACACTTCTGGGGGGGACTCGATAGAACCGTCAGGAGGAATTTGTCCCACTCAAAACGCTTCCAATGCGCCTTGTGATCCTGTCGCGACTGTCAACACATGCTCAAACAACATAAGTGGAAAGCGGTCACAAAACTCAATTTCAGGCAAAAATGAGGAGGAGTCGGATTCCAATGATTCTCATGATTTTGATGTAAGCCAGAAGTGATACATTTTGTAGTTTGACATCTGAATTTAATTGACTTAAAATTGAATTTAATTTTGTCTGATTAGATGGGAGGTGTTGATGACTCAAAACAAGACGCTTACATGAATGAAGATGGATCTATACAGCAATTTGAAGACACAGGTATGTAATTTTTCATGTTTACATATTTTTGTCAAAAATATGCCTGTAAAAATATGTTAATTTTTGTGAATATCTCAGGTGAAGTTTTTCCACAAAACATTGGAGACGCCAACTCTTTTGACTTGAGTCAAAGCGATCTCGGTGGCGAGCTTTTGTCAGGAAACCACACGGATGAAGAATCAGAAGTCGAGGAGGACGAAAACAGTCTCGACTGTGGAAAAAACTTTCCTGGCTTCAATAACGACGGCTCATACGACCCCAACTTGAATGAAATCGGAGGAACGCCAAACGGACCATCAGGTCTAAACGCGGCAGGTCCTTCGAATCACGGAAACATGTCTGGTAACGGTGATCAAGGAAACGCAATGATGAAAGCGGCTGACGGAATGGCAAACATCCTGGCAAATGCACCCCCTGGAAGCGCTGAAGGAAGGGGGAGGAATCGATTAGCGAGATCCCTCTGGCCTCCTGGAATACCATATCACGGTCCACAACAATGTCCTTACTGCCCTCGTGTTCTGAGTAATGTTGGCAACTGGAGAAAGCACGTTCTCACAATGCATTTTGCCCGGGAGAAAGTTTACAAATGTCACCTTTGCTCGAGTGCATTCAGAACGTCAGAGTATTTGCAAAAACATTACGTCCGCGTGCACAACTACCCGCAAAAAATGACGCGGAAAAAGTTTGTGGAACAGTCGTGATTTTGGAGGAGACAAAGATCCTGAAATTGCCTGGTGTACGCATATACATCCTCAAGTATTTTTTATGATTTTCAAAAAAAGTGAATTACTTTTTTATTAATCGATGACTTTAACCCGGTTTAGACCAAGATTTAGATGTTACATACATACCTATTTAGCTTGGAACTTGAGAGAATAAAATAAAATTCTCGTACATTTTTTAGTCTTCTCATTTTTTAATCACAAAACTGTGCCATTAAGTATTTTAAACCAACGTCATTATTTTGCCGAGAGTTGAAGAAGAGTTCATGTTTCTTTATTCAGTCCAGTCTAAAATCATATATACTCATGTTTTAAGGTCCAGTAGAAGTTCATTATAGTTTTAGAGGAAATGTTTTACATATATCGACGCATACGTTTTAACTGCATTTAAGTTTTAAATATTTCTTGTAAAAATGTATGATTTATTTCTGCTCACTTTTTGAGGAGTTTTTAAAAGTATTCGAATGAACCGGTACATGACTGTAATAAAAATCCAGGGGAAACGTTCTTCCACTTTTAATTTACTTTATTAATGGATTTGAGTTGTTGTGAATGTGTAAAAATCCTCAGTTTCCTTCCATTTAACTAACTTTTGTATTTTTTTATTAAAATTTAGGTAAGAATATAAATTGTACTTTTTTAAAAATACGTTCCTTAACATGTACAAAAGTAGCTGTAAAACCACTAATTACATCTTGAAAAGCCTACAATCTCTTGATAGCCTTTCCACTCCAGTCTTGTGAATTTTTTTTAGATATTACAAAACAAAGTAAACAAATACCTTTAAACACGATTACGCTTTGTGATACACAGAAAAGTTAATGATTACCTGTTGGAGAAATAACAGTTTTTCAGGTTTTGCTTTCGATCGATCTTTAAAGAAAGTACTCTTTGATACGTGCAAAAGTTATGAAAAGAAATATTCTTTCGTACAATACACTTTGTAGAAATAATCGATTTTAGAGTATATATGTCATTATATATTTTAAGGCAGAGACATTTTCTAAACAATGACCTCATTTAAAATGCTTTTATAAATAATATGAAAAGATAATTTATCATGGCTGCTCTTCTCAAATGATTTTTATACAATACAAAAAATTTATTATGATGTTTTGTACAGGGAATTTTAAAATAAAGTTGTTAAATGCTGAAATAAACTTTATGTTATCTCATTTGGCAAATAGGTATGTTATGTATGCATATACATTCACTGTTCATATTCTTTAAAACTCCGTACCTTCTTTATTATGAGAACTTTCACTGCGCTAAAATTTCTATTCAGTCAATCTACAACTTAATTTTCATGTTACAAAAATTACAATCTATCTAATTAACATTTTCTCCTCTGAACGGAGCTGAGCAAGGGAAAAGAAAGCAACATCACATCTCATGTCGAGTGAGAAAAGTGTGTTGAGAGAGTCATTGCATTGGCTCATTGCATTGGGTCTTTGCATGGCAAAGCAAAATGCCATACTAATCAAAAGAGCTTTTAAAAGTAGGTATAAGTATCTGTCTGCCTGCATCTTGTTTTAAGCGTGTCTTGTGAAAGTCAAACAATAACAATGTGTTTGACAAGAGCTGTTTAAATGTTCGAAGACCCTTTTGAAAATGTCCTTACACTTCGAACTTTTAGAAATCGCCATTTGTTTGACATTCTAATATGATTCAGATATAAAATTGTTTTTTAACTTAAAGTGAAAGCACGTAATTTGACTTCTTTAGGGAGAGTACTATATGTGACTAGTATTTATTTTATTTGAAGACAGAAAATTGAGCAACATGTCAGACGCCTGGACAGAGATTCAAGCTTTGAAATCGAAAAGGGAAGCTAGAAGAATCCGGCTAGAAGAGAGGAAAAAGGAGCGTCAAGACATTTTAAATAGAGGTTTGGGAGTTGGTGACAATGCCGGCAGTAGCCCAGTGTCGAGCCCCCGCATTAAAGTGGACCCAAGTGGTGCCGGTAATTCTAAGTTATGCTGAGAGTCGTGGCGAATTTATAGCCTACTAAATTACTTGTTTTCGTAACCAGGGCCTTCGGACACCAAAATAATAGGGTCGTCCATCCAGATCGGTAGTGAGTCCTTACCAACCACTCCTTTGAGCGCGGTGTCAGTTGACGGGTTAAAATTCCAGATACCCGATAAAATCAAAACTGAAACGGGTATGCCCCTCAATGTCAGAGAGCCGAAAAAATCTAAAAACAGCAAAATGATTCTGATAGTGGATGATGATATTTAAAATTAGGTGAACCTGAACACATTATCGATGGTTCCTTTGAAGATTATGTCTTGCAAACATTGTCAGACGTTGCCCTTCGACTTCCCATGGATTCTAAACAGCTTCTCACGACAGTCAATCGAGCTCTTGAAACTCCAGTGACGCATGAGCAAATTTTCAATTTATTACAGAAATTTGCAGTGCAGCAGCTTATCAGGTAAGGTTTTGATTTTTATCAAAGGATCATTTAAATTAACTTTTACATGCAAAGAAAGTAAAGATAACTCATCACGCCCTGCTCAACTTGTCTAGTATTGAAGAAAAGCTGTCTGATGGAGGATCCTACCTGGAAATTATTACTGCCGACCACACAAAACTGTTAGCAATGCTGCCTTCAAAGCGAAAAAGAAAAGGTTCTGATTCGAGATTGGATTCTTTAAGTTTAGTGTAGTAAATTTTTAGTAAAAGTAGTTTTTTTTACTTCAGACGAGGATTCCGATTCGGACATTTCTGGCGACGGAGCTCCAGAGGAAAAAAAGCCAAAGGAAGATGACAATGATGTTTTGGTAGTTAAAGTATTTTACAACTATTTTGTCCAGTGTGAACAAATTTAAAACCTCTCGTTATGTCGTTTAGAGTTTGCTCTCTCTGGCATCAACACGGGAAAAAGAAAACAAAAGAATTGGAGAAGAAATTTTAGAGCTATTAAGTCGACCCAGTGTAAAAGAAAAGACACTCGCTGAGCGTTTCCGATCTCAAGGTGGTTCCACAGTGAAAGAGTTCTGCCCTCATGGAACAAGAACAGAGTGCTCTAGAGTAACTTCCGCTAGCTCGAAACCTTCATGTGGAAAACTTCACTTCCGAAAAATTATTCAGTCCCACACGGACGAGTCGTTGGGAGACTGCTCCTTTCTCAACACATGCTTCCATATGGAAACTTGCAAGTGAGTATTGTATTCAAAAGGTATTTAGAAAGTTTTAGGAATACTACTAATTTCTTTCCGCTTAAATATTTCTCCGCAGATATGTGCATTACGAAGTCGATTCAGAAGATAGGGCGGCCAGTGCAGCAGCAACGGCCAATGCCAGTGGTGACAGCCGACTGCCCCTCCTTCCCCCAAAGGGAGTAGCCAACACGTTGGAGGCACAGACTGCGCCCACGACTGTTTTGAATCCCCCTCAATGGATTCAATGCGATCTCCGGTTTTTTGACATGACCACTTTAGGAAAATTCAGTGTAATCATGGCGGACCCACCGTGGGATATTCATATGGAGCTGCCGTACGGAACACTTTCAGATGACGAAATGAGGCAACTAAATATACCGGCATTGCAGGACGAGGGTCTTATTTTCCTCTGGGTAACTGGAAGGTAAGCCCTAATATTTTAATGGCTCATTTTTTAAACGATAAACGAATATGTGTATAAGTATTCAAGTAAAAACACAACATTTTATACAGGGCGATGGAGTTGGGTCGAGAATGCTTGGAGCTTTGGGGATATGAGAGAGTCGATGAACTGATATGGGTGAAGACTAATCAGTTGCAGCGAATCATTCGAACAGGCCGGACTGGTACGTATTAAGTTATAGATAAAATTAATTTGCCAATTAATTTGATTTAAAATAAACATTTTCTCTTTGATTGTCGAGGAAGATATAAGCAGCAGGGTAATGAATAGATATCCCGACGGTAACTTTGGAGTTAAGTCTTCGTCAACAAGTGGAAAATAATATTTTTAAGTAATTTAACCATTCTCAAATCGTGACATTGAGATTAATTAATTTTTTTAAAACATTTGACTACTTGACCATGAATATGAAACAGCAAATAAAAGGAAACATGATATAAAATTAAGAGACTTTGACAAGTTTATTTTTCTCTCTTTTTTAAAAAGTCCAATAAAAGTATTCTATCTAAAACTCGTCTATATAAAAAGCGTTCATAGGAAAAACACACATACATAAATCTTACGTCATTTTATAGATAGTCCTTTTAATAGTTAAGTACAAGTATAAGCACAGTTTGTATCCTTTATTTTGTCTGCGTTTCTCTTCGATTTTACCTAAAGTCTACGTTATTACCATTTGTCACATTATTCCGTACGAAAGAGAAGGTCATCATAATTTACTGAACATTGTCTACTTATTTTATTGCTTCATATATATTGTTCACTAATTTCTACTGATTTTACTTTCTCCAGCGTAGCCAGAAAAAAATAGCGATTCGTTATCGCACATATCACACCATCATCGGATTTACCAATTTTCGAGTAAATTGTTTTACATAATTTATGCGAATTATTATTGCATACACCATACAATAATCTTGAAATTAAAAACTGGTAAAATAAGTTAATGTACCTGGTTTTTAAAGATTTTAATTAACTACGACTGCTTTTATGCTTAGCAGCATTGTTTAAAAGATACGATCGACCAGTCAAATACAACGATAATGATATTTAAGTTAAGTACTTGTCCCTTAAATGAATCGCATTATCTCACACATTATTAGTTTTGGCTATACGTATTGATGGTTGGGCTAAAACTGCGTAATTAGCTACTTCATATTTTTTCAGTTAATACTTTTTTCAGAATAATGAACATTTTTATAGGTCACAGGTACACGGAAATGGTCATGAAACGAACATATAGAGCAAATTTGAAGTTAACACATGTACATACATGCACACGCATATTATTTTTGGGAAAAGTTGAGTTAAGATAACAAGCTAAAGTAGAAAATATAGAGGTCAGGTCAGTTGGTCAGAAAGTAGGTTAATTTGCTATGCGAGGACACATACAACGATTTGACTGTCACTGTCAAATAGGAAATAGGAGATTAAGGAAACGTTTGTAGTGCAATATAATAATACGTTCGCGGAGAAAATAATTTTTTCATCTCAAAATAATGAACCCCTCACTGATTTCTCTCTTTGGCTGACATGTGCAGCCCAACCTAAACTTAATTAAAACAAATAAGATACTATATTTCATAGACCTTCTTGAACCTATCGCGTATAACTACTAATAATAAAAACTCATAATCTGGAAGCTGACTGAGCTCGTTTTCCTGGAGTAAGTGAAACTATACCTGCTGCTGTGTGATGCTGCGCGATGGCATTTCATTTATTATTGTACCTGCCTAACTAACTAAAAATATTATTGCTTTACATGAAGTGATGAAGCCAAAAAGCTTCTGTTTTATATCCGGTTAGGTGATAATAATTAATTATTATAGCTTGTGTCTTTAAAGAATACTATACAGAATGTTACTGTCAGCAAAGTATGTCTTGCTATTAAATACATGTTTCAAAAATCTAAAATTGTTTTTCCCTACTATCATAAAAGAGGTTCTGGAAGATAAAAAATCACGTTTTCTAAAAAAGGCTGTTAAATGATTGTTTTCATGTAATACACTTCAGGTTATATATTTTATAGCCCACCATGAAAAATGACTTAAAATTTTTATCAGCATTATCGTAAAAAGTATACGTATTCATTTTACTTCCTTTGATCTATTCGGAATTTTAAAAGAAACTGCTGCGGCGACACGAATGATGTTTGGAGTTGACACACATTTTCGTTTCGTACAAGTCAGAAAGATTGTACACTTTTTGGTTACTGCATCACATTTTTATAGCGTGAAAGTTGATAATGTCTTTCATTTTTAGCTGTCATCAAGTTTAGTTTTCAAAAGAGATTTATTGTGATGTAGAAAATGTGTTGCGGAGGTTGCTCCTGATGCTACAAATGCAGCTCATCGCTATTTGTTGTGGGGTTAGATGATACAGTGTTATCTTCTAATTGGATCCCAGTCAAATCTCGGATTTCATCCACGTCATACCTATCATGACAGACGGATTATGTAAATTAAGATATTGCCCAAAACTACATAAAAAATAGAGAATTACAAGCCAAGACTTTGAATCTCACCTATCATCATCAGAACCTGACTGTTGCGAGCCGCCTGATAAATGCGACCCTGCAGAAATTTGCGACGTCCTCGTGATCGAGCCTCTCCTTGGGGTTAAGTACTGGTAATTGGCTGGTCTCACAGTAATAATTAGATTAGAACTGTTGGCAATCATCATATCCGTGACTTGGTCTAAAGACTTTCCCGCGACTTCTATTCCGTTCACCTC
>JAHZMY010003599.1:0-33884 GCA_027743915.1 Seira sanloemensis
CCCACGGACCCACGGACCCACGGACAAACCAAAAACAGTAAGGACCTCCTGACGTCGGTCCTTAATAATGAATATAAAGACTTATCTGTTATAATGCAGCCTTTTACTGCGCCGCATCCAAATCTAATAAATTCAAAATCAGCAGCAAATCAAACGCAGTTTCATAAAATTCTAAAATTTTGCAGACTTTTTGGAGCCTTCGTGTGGAAACAAAGTTTAATTTCTGTGTCGCACATTGATAATATATGATGATTTATGAATGTGTTTTGGGGGAGTAGGTGTAAATTAATCATCTTTTCGTATTGAATCTACGTACATAGATGCATGTACCTATGTGGGCTCAAATTACTATCACGTACTTACATGCTTCAAACATTTGGAGTGGGTAAGATCATTTCTACTGCATTCATCATACTTTCATACACCTGTCTTCGTTCACATCTCGGCAGATTGTCTAACAATCTTCATTCACAGATTTCAACAGAGTTTAGTATCAGTAAACAAAACATTATAACCACTAAACACATTTAATCTTAATACACATCTACGTTTTAGAATGTAATGTTTGCAATGAGATGCGACCATGTGTCATGATTACCTTTGGGTGTGCAGGTGTGTACCTTAAAGCTTTTACATGAATACGAGACTATGTATGGCATGGCATTATTTCGGCCTTAATTACTAAACACATGAATAATTCAAACTTGCGTTTAGGCAATATTCTCCATACGCTCTTAAATCGACGATACGGACTCTGCACAAATTTAAGTTAACACACCACAAGGAAAAGTAATGTGTATAAAATATAGTTGACAAAAGATGTGACCCAAGCTGCTAATTGTTAAAATTTATATTAAAATTAATAAAAATGGAATCTGATTTACCGTCCTCTCCAACAGCAGTATCTTTTTCTCATCAAAGTGTGTTATATTACAAGAAATCCATTGAAAATCAGAAAAACGCCGGTCCCAACGGCAAATCGAATGACGAGATATTGATTGAAATTCCTTTGGTATCACCACCATCAATTAATTGCAAGAACCTGGGCAATTTGGAATCTACTTCTTTCGTAAATATTGTACTGGAGCAAGAAAATAACCGTAAGTTTATTTAGTGTGGAGATTACAACACACAATATTAAATTTTTTAGATTGTACTCCAAA
The DNA here is from genome assembly GCA_027743915.1 of Seira sanloemensis. NCBI lineage: Eukaryota > Metazoa > Arthropoda > Collembola > Entomobryomorpha > Entomobryidae > Seira > Seira sanloemensis. Next base: position 1,164 of record JAHZMY010003599.1, read on the forward strand.
AATGTTTTCATTTTAGAGTTTTGCAGCCATTTCCGAGTCAGCGATGAAGAGAACAAAGAAGTATGCACAGTGACTCTCTCCAGAGCAGGAAGTAGGAACGGTAGAAGAGTTGGCCGTAAAGGAATCACCTATTTAGAATGCGCAGATTCTGCAAACAATACCATTCTCCTAATAGGTTATCCAGTGGGGCTTGGGGTAATGAAGGATTGCGTTTATTTTCATATAAAAACTGGTGCAAACTGCAAACTACAAACTGATAACTGATACCATTGGTAAATAAATATGAAAATATTTAATTTAGGAAGTAGCGCTGCTTACTCCGAATGAGGAGCTGATTGGAGAATGTCAATCCAACGTCCAGTTTCATTGTCTCTCCTTGAAGGTCAAGTACAACTACTATGACATTAACGGAAATCGACTGATGAAAATGACATCTTTCCTTCCGGATGATGACAATGGGAAAAGAAAATTCTCCGTAAAAGCAGCATCTCTTACACAGCAACAATAGCTTAAAAAATTATAGCAAATTCAAATATTTTTTTATATTTACAGCTCATCGTGAAAAGATCCAAAAAAGAAAAGCTGGCGTTAATCAAAATGGGGTTGTTGAAAAAATGCTGTCACGTCAAATTCAAGCGCGACTGTGCTACTTTGATGGATCGCATCCAAATAATTGCGTTGTGGATCGGATTTGTATGATACATAATTTTTAAATAATGAATGCTTTATTTTGTGCAATGCACGCCTAAATGTTTGTTTACGCCAAATGAATATTTTATTCAACAGATGCACAATGAAATAGAGGACACGGTGACCCCCGCATTAAAACAAACGCAGGAGAATAGAAAGTCTATGAAAAGATCTCTGAAGAAAAGACCATTAACTTTCCCGACAGATACTGACGACATCCCTCCCACCGAGACGCAGAATAGTGACAATGAAAGAGGAAACAGACTTAAAGAGCTGAAAGTATTGATCAGTGGATATTTCAACAACCGACTTAACAGTATAGTTCAACGAAAACGCAGTATTAACAATAATAATTTAGACGAAACGGAGATAAAAGGTCAATCAGAAACTCGTTCCGGCGCTTTTGGTACAAAAATTCACACAAAAGAGGTACCTTCGACTTCATTAGAAATCGCAAAATAATGAGCAGCAAGCTTAGTCAATCATTTATTTTTACAATACTTCATATGTATTTATTTAATTGTTGCATGCATTTGCTATTGAAATAGTCCCGGTAAATATAAGAGAAACTTACTTAGTTAAACGCATAAAAATTTCCTTATCATGTGAGTACACACTGCTTTGTGTTTAAATTTAGAAAAGTGTATAATAAAATTAATTTATAACTGATGTCAAAATATAAAGTAGGACTAAGAGTATATGAAGCTTATTTTTACACTCGTATTGATACAAAACTGTAAAAAAAAAGTACCGAATTACTCATTCTTATGGATTATCGCAAATGCTTCATCGCAGATATCAAACAACCTTTCTCTCACATCTTCGTGCTTACATCCCATTTCAAAGACCATCTTTTTCCTTCCCAAGTTCCAAAACTCTTCCCTTTCGTCCTTGCTCATTTGACCAACTGATTTATCAATGTCCCCTGGTCTTAGCAAAACTATCGGAAGAAGGGCCATCGCAATGAGAAATCCATACTCGGTCGCTGCCTCATATTCCTCCCGTAATTTCTCTATTGTCCACCCTCTCACAGCAGCCTCTTGAGACGGGATCAAGTTGACCGATGGGAAGTTGTTAAGAACGGAAGTGAATTCGGTGAAATAAGTGTGGAGCACTTGCTCCGTGTATTTCTTGCGGAATTCTTTTGTTGCTCCCATGAAAAGAATATACTGAAGGTCAGTGAGCGGTGAGGCATATCGCGTCAATTGGAAGTCAATAAAGCGGACATTTTTAATGTCCTCCTTGTGTACAAACACATTGTTGAGACGAGCATCGCCGTGACAAAGACAGGAAAATAATGATGTTCCCGGTTTGACAAGGGCACACAAACGGTCGAATATGCTTTCTTTCTCGTTGAAATTATTCAAAAGGGGGACGAGATGAGGACAATATTTCTCTGCCAGCTGGATAATCCCTTCGTATGAGCCCTGCACAAGAGGCATCATCGACTCTCTTGTGGAGTCGCTGAGAAAGAATTCTGCAGTGCACACTTCGTACTTTTGGGGCAATGAGAGACCGTCCTGGCCTTCTATAACTGGACAGAGAAACAAAAAAATACAATCAACTGTTTATTAAAGCAAATTTAAATCAATTTAAACATTCAGCTCAGAATGGTATTTTGAGTACATACTTAATGACGCCGCATGAAATCGTGCCATGGCTTCCATGATGGAGTTGCATTCGTCCAAGGTCATTCCATTCCCGTGCGTCTTTGGTGTGTAATATCCCAACGAGACAAGATTGTCCATGAGTAAACTCGAGTAGGACTCCCCTTCGCTGTAGAAATGATGCAGTTTGGGTGCCAGAGGTGCGTGCCGAGAAGCTAAACCCGTTCCCAGCAAAAGCCCCTCCATTCTCGTCAAGATGGTTGTGTATGTGAGCATCTCTTTGGTGAAGATGAGTTGATACACATAACGGCGCACATCATCTTGCTCGTTTGGATCGAAAATTTGCGACTTTGCAATAAGATTGTAAGCCTCGACCTCATCCTGAGGAGAATTTTGAGGAGAATTTAAACGCACCTCCAATGACACACTGTATATTTCACTCAAAAAGTTATCTTCCGCCGAGCAGGGACAGTCAATAGCAAAAGATTTGATTTTGAAATCGTTGTGCTGATGCTTCTCGTTGATGAGAGCAGTCACTCCAGCAAACAGCTTACTCACAGTGTGAGATTTTAAACTCATTTTTGCAACGACAGATATGGAATATGGATGGCTCAAATATTAACTTTAGAATCGGATGAAAAACGTTCTGCTCGCCTCAAATGTTAAATCTAAAATGAATCTGTCTGAAACTGCGAGAGTGTAATGACAAAAAATAACATCCTACGGCACCTAAATTGTTATTATTATTATGAGTCATTCTGAACGGAAGATATAAGTCATTATATTTTAGCACGTAAAGTAATATCTAGATATACCTAGCCATTAAATTTATAAAGTTGCATGCTGCTGAATTTCGACATTACGAATAAAGCCTTGATGCAGGGTAATAACTGGTTGCATAGTTGTATGCGTCACGGGACTGGTCTTGGGGTAACGGAGAGTACCTTAACTTTGCTCATTTTTGATACTGTTCAGATACATATTAGAGCGTGCATTTTCTGCCTTGAATCCTAACAAAGCCGAAGTCGAAAGAAGATAAAATGAGATTTTTTTGTCATATTTAAAGTAGGATTTGGTGGTTAAACAAGAGGGTAGGAATTACAACCTTGCCTTTTTCAGTGGGATTAGACTTTAGAAACATTCATATGCAGTCATGTACGTGTTTATGGTAAAATACTTTTTTGAACCCAGCAAATGCCACAATATAAAGTTGCGGTGATAGCTTTAGTCTAATACCAATCGTGGTTTGCGTTACAAACACAATCAGTAAAAAGCTATTTAAACATTGTATGAAAGTATTCATTGAAAATTTTCATGAGCATGCCCCGTATTAACTCACGTACGACAAAATTGAAAATAAGTCATAATCGATACTTATGGAACCAAAAAATATGATCAATACGGATTTACTTGCAAACGACAGCGATAATTTTAGGATTGAATAATCATGTACAAAACCATTAGAAATCTAAACCTATTTAGCTTGCTACATTTTAACAATTAAATGTCACATCAGATATTAGATCAAAATATTTGTACCACATAAGTTGTTTCCGGTACAATGATTTCTGGTAGCGTGAAGTTTTTATTATATATTAAGTAATACATCGAAATAAATACTTAAGATACGTACTGTACACACTGTACACCGAATTTACATTTTAAAATCATTTACAAGCTAAACGTGTAATAATCTCACATTTAGAAGTTATGCTTCTTCTTGAATCTTGAATGTTAAGTTAGTCGTCATTATTCATCCATTATACGTTACATTCAAATTGAAAAACGGAAACTCTGCCATTTCCGGTTGCATGAGATCCATAAGGTAACACACTGTGCCAGCCCAGCCTTCGTATAAACTGTAAGGACAATCAGGGCGTCTTGCTTCTCGAACAAATTTCGAATCCTCCAAGAACTCGGCAAACTTGCCGGCTCGGTACAAGCATTTTACATCCCTCCCTCCCAGTAGTTGATTAATGACTTGTCGTCTTGCAAGGTCAGGTAAAAGTCAACCGTTGCCTTGATCATGGTCGCCGCATTCTTATTCTCATTTAGAAAGGGAGGAAATGACAGCAAAATCTGAAGTATAGCAGATAGGCCATGGGCTGCACCTGGAAATAAAATCACACAAAATAAAGCCGCAATACAAAAATGAAGAAGGCAACGTAAAATAAATTAAGCTTACCCAGGTATTCAGTATCGTAGTATGAATACATTAAAGGACACGGACTTTGATGTCTTTGGGAGTACGCCTTTCCGCTCTCAACAATTGCGGTCCAGACCGCCTTCAGATCCTAAGTGCATAAAACAAACCATACGATATTAGTTGAAAAAATCGAAAAAAAACTGATCGAACTGATCATTAAAAAATCTACGAAAATTACACCTCCTTTGGAACAGGCTGGTACCCTAATTTCTGTTGAAGCCAAAGCGCTCCACACAAATATCCTGCTCGTCCCACAAATAGCTCATCCCCTCCATGCCGGAAGAAATTAATTGGTTTGCACGTATTTGCCGCAGCAACATAGCGTTGAAGACATTCATGAGTAAGTTGTTGGTTTCCACTGACTTGTCCCAATACAGCCCCAACAGCGTAATGACCGGCTTTTCCCAAAAGAAAGCCGACCTCGTCATTGCTACAATTGTAAAATACAGACACCATTTTATTACCTTTATTTCTAGCAAACATTTTAATATGGATCGGGAGACATACCGACTTCCTGGATTCTGATGAAAGTATAATGATTGCTGTTGGTAAGCATTAATTGCCAAAGGTATTAGCCTCCTCCTCTCCTCTTCTGACAATTTGTCTACTATGTGCAAGATCATGTAAGTACATCCTACGGCACCAACATAGACCCCTCCATCTCCACTCTTGGATCCTTTGACAAGTGACTCTTCGGCTTTCTCAAGTGCAAGTTTTCGAACATTCTCGAGGTTGACAGAATCTGAAGATGCCGGATTGTAATCCGGGTACGGATTATCGAACCAACGCCTGGGACTCATAATGGAGTCTAGAAATCCTTTGAGATTTCCGCTAGATTCCGAGTTATTGGATGACGATCCTTGTAAAAACTAATATCCGAGTAAAACAATCAAACGATACATAATAAATTAATGACAATCAAACACCATCACCACTGTTCTGTCGCATTTTGTAACTTTAATTGAAAACCGATTTAAAAATATCATTTCCACTGACACTTACCCTCACTTTCCCTTCTACGAATGTAAAATGCTTGCGACTAGCAATTTTGTTTCCAAACAGTAATCTTAAACACTTGGAAAGTGCTTGCGTCATTCAAACACCTTCTTAGCAAAGGTGAAGATAAAAGTCAAGCCACGACCAACAAGGATATTTACTATGTGTCAAAGTGATTATCTAGATAATCGACGGAATTATGGAAATTAAATGTCCCTAAGTCTACATGGAAATCACTTTCTACATCTACACTCCATTTATTTCTCAGTGAGAAATTCTCTTTCACACATGGACTAAGCACACATCCTTCTTGTCACATGCGAACGAAACAAAAACAAACCGCAAGGTAAGTAAATGTGTGCATGTTCCACGGATGTGTTGATGAAGCGAAACAAGAACAGTGAGATATTGTGTGCATTTCTCGTTGATCAATAATCATCCGTCATCACATAAATATTTCCCTAAAAACCAGCACTTAATTTTTAATTTTCCAACTGGATTCCACATCATCCATCTTTTCGGGCAAGTTTTACAAAAACTATTGTTGTAAAAATATTGCAGAAGAATTACTGTTTTCACTCACAATTTGGTGTGCGCATATAGATACGAAGGTGTAAATGAAAGATAAGCATTTTGTTTTTAAACCTTACCATAATGTGGACGTACGCGAGGTAGTTCAAAATAATTCAAGTGAAATAAATACACTAACCAGTGGGTTTATGTAAGTATTTTTATTGCTCTCGAAATATAATGACATGCTTAGCACAAAAGCATTTCACACATTTTTGGACATAGGAACATTTTATAGTCCTCGCTATTTTCAAGCATTATTGCTAACAAGGGCTGAGTTCCACATAGAAACAGGTCCTTGTGTGTCAATTTGAAGTCGTTTGATGTAGCTCAAGTTTTGTGTGTTTCATTTTCAGTAACGAGGGATGAAGCTTTTGAAAGCCGTTTGTCAAGCCCCACCCAGCTTTCACCACTCACCGGCCATTTATCTTTCACCGATACCAATTGGGCGTTGGGCTAGATGCTAGTCAGTGGACGCAAAGCACAAGTGGAACTAGTCACAAATTACTTTTTACCACCGACGGTGTAATCGCAAAAATGTTGAAGCGACTTGGATCACTGGGAAGATTATTAGATAAATGTAAGAATTGATGAATTAATTCCATCGTAATTTAATAACGAAATTAAAATAAATGCTTATTTATTTGAATTATTATTATTATAGCCATTGCGGTTCACTTACACCCCAAACTAGTGGAAAAGGCCGCAATTTCGTTCATTACCACCACAGCTATTTCAATATACCTCTACGGAGTCTTCAGCATCCTTCCTGAAATGTTTGATGGATATTCTGCAGTGTGGATATGGTCCTGGAGATTACTTGCAACTTGGATTTTGGGTGCTGTCTATTCAAATATGTATCTGATTCGCAAGCGAACGTCTTCGATTCGACATCGAATGCTTCTGCAGCCTACAGTGACGCCAATCCCACCGCCACAAGAAAATGTATGTGGTTCGCCAGGGGACTCGGATGTTCAGATGAGGGAAACTACGAAGCATCTTAGCGAGCATTTCACACCGGCTCCGTTCGGAAACACTCAAAACTGGCATATTTGCGCTGTCTGCGAAATGTTCGTGCCTCCGAGAACTTGGCACTGTTACGCTTGCAGCACCTGCATCCTGCGGAGAGACCATCATTGCGTATTTACTGGCTGTTGTATTGGGGAAGAAAACCAGAGCAACTTTCTTGGATTTTTGTTCTACATGGGGCTAGGCACCAGTTTGGCGAGCATCTTTTGCGTTATTTACGCCCTGTACTTTGAAAATTTGACCTTCTTGTGGTACTTGTTTCGCACGTTCTGTCTGTTCTACACTCTTGTGATAGATTTTGACATCCGCTGGATCTTGGCATCTTTATGCACTGTTGGACAGAGTGCAGCCTGGGGCGTGTTTTGGTATTATTTCTACGCTGCCATGAAAGGTCAAACTTCTGCTGACGCCTATCGGAAGGTTGTCCGAACATCTGCAGATGAGAAACCTGTGAGCTTTGAAAACATGTGCAAGTTTTTGGGACCAAACCCGCTGCTCAGAATTGTTTGGCCTTTTCACCCTCCCTTCAAGACAAACTATGGACCTCCAACTCCTAATCCTGACTTTGAGCGTAAATATTTGTAAAATATATATCATGTTATTGACTCACGTACAGACAGTCTTTCTCAATTTTATAGCGGTTACTTACGTAAGAGTAAGTCAGTTGTAAAATATTGTCTCATTTAAACTTGGAAGACAAAGAGTGTACGTATATAATTGAATTCGAGGTTCGCACTCTTAACGCTACTCAAATTGTACAAGGTTTTAATTTAATTATTGAACTCTGTAAGCTTTAACGTACAATCTAAATTGCATTTACATTTTAACCAAACAGACCAATTCAGTAGTTATTCAACGGGAAATTTTAAACCAGTCAATACCTTCCAATGGGACTGTTCCCTTGTATTCCACGTTCTAGTGATCTCTACAAATGCCAATCAAGTCAAGTCAGTACGTACGTATTCCCGTACCTGGAACCAATCGTCACAGTATAAAACATGTGTATTAAAGGTACTGATTGTATGTATATCTAAAACGTATTTTTAACTTAACCCAAACAATAAAAAATGCTTGTGTCAAAAGGTACGATTTTTGTAGAAATAGTCAAGTGCTTATAAGTTTAATCTTTAGAAATCATTAACTCGGGAGTAGTCCAAAACGTTCAAAATTCAGTATACACGAAAAATTCAGTATGACTATGACAAAATATTATGAATATGTAATATTCAATTAAGCCTTTAGGTGCAACTTAAATTGTAAATGTAAGTTTTTAAAACTCTTCTTCATATTTATTTGGCACCTTCTACCGAAACATACTTGTATAAAAGATAGCAGTAAATCGATTTTATATTCAATCTGTAAATTATATATATCATTTAATTATCGATTACGTGTTACCATCATTAAGTATTTGTCACATTCATCGTATATGCCTTATACAGTTTTATTATAGGTGCGCCTAATCTAGTCTGGCACAGAACGATATCATTTAAAATATGATTTTGTAATAAAAATAACATTTCATTATTGTATACTACAACTAATTGGATTGTCGAAAATACTTGATCTTGTTTCAATTCCCTCTTTGCATTGTCCATGTATAGATTGTCGATTGATATTGTCATTTTTGAGTTTACACAAAAGGTACGACATTTGCAATTTTAAAATTATCATTACTATTATATGGCTCAATATTTTCCAATTTTTGTCTTGAGCGTTTTAAAACAGCGTTTTAGAGGTTCAGCTTTTGGGGGTAACAACATTCATACTCCATTTTAACTCGCTTACATTTCCCAATAACGCCAAACCGAAGCTGAAAGAGGTGGGTAAATAGAAAGCTTATTACATGAGAAGGGAAATGGCTATATTTGAGAGTGGATATAAGCATAAACGAACATTTATTACAATAGTCACACTTATAAATGCTTTACAAAAAAAATATCTCTGTGGGTCCGCACTACATAAACTTTTTTTACATTGCAACTCTACATATAAACCGTTTCTTCACTCTGCGAGCTATTTTTCTGATGAAAAAGTTGCCGCAGCAGCATAGCCTTCTCTGTCTCCAACTGTGTGATGCGATGACTACAGTCGCTAACTTCTTGAGTCAACTGCCTATTCTGTTCCTTTAGTCTTGTGATTGTTCTCAAGCTCAAATGGGAAGGAATTTGAAGATTCATATGGACCGGAAGTTGGGACGTGCCATCCATCAATGCAGACAGTAAGCTATTCACTTCCGACACTCGACAACCCAGAAGATTCAGTCTTTCTTCGTGAGACTCAATTCCGAGGTCCTGGAAAAAAATTAAAAAATGTGTTCATGACAAACGCGCTTTGCACCAATTTATAACAAATGTATGTGTAAATTGTTTTATTACGGTGATAGGTGCTCCTTTGCTAAGTAAACCTATTCGCTCATCCGCCGTCTCCAACTGCTTAACATACCACTGCTGAGCCTTCTCCAGGAAAGTCATTCCTTGTTGCAAGACATCCCTCTCTTGCTCCAACTGCTTTAGCCTCTTTAGCGTCGCAAAATCAATGCCCGTTTGGACCGTGTGCCTTCTGGGCGTTTCCCGTCGCTTCATGCTTGCCTTGCTTCCGCCAGGTCTTAACTTCACCTCAGTCCTACAAACAGGAGAATAAAAATTATATTACATATTTTGTTAATTTTCTCACGCCACCTACAAAAAAGAGCACTGAGTTGTTAGTATCAGCTTACCCCGTCGTCGCTGTACTTGGCTGAGTTCCAGCATTTTTGGCATTGTTCACCGCAACAATCGAGTTGGAGTTACCACTACCATTCACAGCTTCCGCATTATTATTATTATTCTTGCTACCTCCTCCACAGCTACTTCCATTATTAATTGCTGGCGGGGGCGGAGCACTCTTTGTCGTCATATTTGTATTGACGGAGCTATTCGTCGTTCCCAAACTCGTCACGCTCAAGCTCGGTTCCACAGGTTTCTTATCTGGTGACAAAATGCCCTTTTGCCAGGATTGAAGGGCATTCCTAATTTCTGAGAGTTTCCCACCACCACTACCTCCACTTCCCTCCTTTCCCCCGACACTGCCTGAGCTCCCACCGCCGCTGCTCAAAGTCATTGTGCTGGCTGTCGTCTGGGTGTGCCCACTCCCCTGACTGCTTCCACTCAAAGGCGGCTCCTGGTGGATGACGGCGTTGGTGATGAGTGTGGTGGAAATGGTCACAGGCCCGTTCACAGCTCCGTTCCCATTGCGCGGAGGCTTTGGAGGGGGAGGAGGAAGCTCTTTGTCTCCCTTCATTACGGTAATTGCGTGTGGGTGATGATGATCATTAGTTTGATTAATTAGCATCGTTTGCGAGTTGATTTCGTTTTTATTGTTGTTGCTTGCATTGTTCGCATTGGTGTGAGCATATTTGAGTAGACTACTTGACGAGGTTTTGTTATTCGAGGAGCCATTATGAAGCTTGGACGTGCTATTGTTCCCGCTCCCTTTCAAAGTGCCAATGCGACTGCCATGATGATGGTGATTACTATTATTATTATGATGTCCATTTTGAGGCATTGTCTCTGCTGCCCCACCTCCACTAGGCCCATTAGCTTTCTCTGGAGACCCCTGCTCATCAAAGTTGACTACTGCAGAGGACGATTTACTTTTAATCAGTTTGTTCAACTGGAGCTGTGGCATGCTCAGCGTTCTGTGTCGTGGGGTGACAATGCTCACTTTTTTACTGCTTCCAGCATTTCCACTCGGACCGTGATTATGGTCATCCTTGTTGTTACTGGATGCGTGCTCCGTCCTTTCCCTGTCTTGGCTCTTTGCCCGCTCACGGTTGTGATGATGATGGTACTTTCCACTCCTCCCTGTCGAGTACGTCTCTTGATGGTGAGACGACTGTTGCCGCTGTTGTTGCTTTTGCTGTTGTTGTTGTTGAGAAAAATGATGATGCGATTGTTGCACGGAATGATGTTGCGAGTGATGATGATGATGCGATCGACTCTCCAAAAGTCCATTTTCATCCGAATCCGTGTCCAGCAGAGGAGCGGAAGGAGGACGATTGTGTGGATGATGATGCGCAGGAAGATGACCGTGGTGAGCATGATGATTGTTTCCTTGTTGTTGCTGATGAGCATGTGGATGGTGATGCGCAGAGGCAATGTTACTGCTACCACCACCATTCGGAAGGAATCCTCCAGCAGTCGAGTTTAGATCATCAAGGCTACTATTCTTTTGTTGGTACCTATGAAGCCCTGGGGCCGAGATTTGCTTCGTCATTTTCAAAGTGCCTCCGGCTCCAGCGGACGAAGGTATGCCTGAAGTAGGCTTTGGGTTTGGAGGTGGCTGCTGATGAACGATTGCTACTGTTGTCCCCTGCTCTGCTGAGGATAAGGTGGAAATTGAATTTTTGAGGGCGGACTTGGTCGGGTAGGAAATTGATGAAGTGGGAATGTTGCCTCCGGGGCTATTTTCAGCACTGCTTGTGTTGTTGCTGGAGCTGGATCCACTGGTCCCTTGAGGATTAGCTCGCTGCGTTCCGGGGCTAAATGCGACTCGAGAGGACGGAGATGTTGGAATGCTACTTGAGCTGTTTGTACTGCATCCACTGTTACTTGGCATCGGGAGACGGCTTGCAGACAGGCTCGGGATTTTCGACATTCTTTGCATTGTATTACTATTGCTGGGCGGAGATTGCGGATTACAAACATTATTATTAGCATTGTTCGTGCCGTTACTCGCAGAACTATTATTGTTATTGCTGTGATTACTACAACTGTTATTACTGCTATTAGTATTACTGCTTTGTACTACAGTTGGCAGGGAGGACTTGTTTGCTAAACTGCGAACTTGTTGCTGGAATGTCTGATGCTGTTGTTGAACCACTTGCTGCTGCTGGAACTGATGTTGCTGGGGTGGAGGGGGAATTGTCGGCAGACCAATTTGTTGCTCTGGAGGAGGCGGAGGCTGCTGCTGCTGCTGCTGGTGATGATGATCTTGCTGCAAAGCTCGAATTGTTGGCGGAGTGTAGCCCCCAGGGCCTGATAAGAATCCTCCATCGTCATTCTCAGTATTTGTTAGCAGGGCTAGTCTCAGTCCAGCACAGAATCTGTCAAACGTGAGCAATCCGTCGGCCGGTGTGACCTTGCGCAAGTAGCCGAGCACGCCCATTTTTATCAGTGGCTCAGCTCCCGACCCCTTCCCGTTCGTGGGCTGACCATTTGAGTCAATTTCCCATCTTGACTCGATATCTGACAACCGGATCTTGCCTTGCTTGCTGTCATCTAATATGTCAAAGAGCGTTCTCATTGACTCGACGAGTGTTGAGGGAAGACCTTCCGTCTCTGGGGACGAATATTGCTGAGCCAAGGCTGACGCAGCGGTAGCTGCGCTGGCATTATTATTACTATTATTAGTATTTACATGATTGTAATGCATATGATTTGCATGACCATTGGGTAATTGTTGGTGCTGCTGGGGCATTTGTTGAGGGGCTCCGTATGAGTGCATTTGTCCCTGCTGTTGCTGCTGGTACATTTGCTGAGGTGGGGGTGGAGGAGGGGGCTGCTGAACATGGTCTTGTCTCGACGGCGGTGGTATCGCGTACTGAGGATGGTGCTGCTGCTGTTGATGATGAACTGGAACCTGTGAAGAGGGCTGCACACTCCTCTGATTGCTATTCTGCGAGTTCCCAATCGCCTCGCCATTTGAATTTTTATACGTTAGCATCTGATGATGATTAGCATGTACATGGCCATTGGCCATCATTTGCGAAGTTGAAGATGATGAAGTCATATTTCCGTAATAGGTCGCTTGATGATGGTTATGATGACTGATTGTATTATTATTACCGCTACCAACTCCCCCAAGACCAGCCATTGTTCCTGAGCCAGTTATCCCATAATGGGATTGCTGTTGCTGAATGTGATGGGATGCAGAATAGGACTTTGTCAGGGTTCGCTGGATCTGCTGTTGTTGCTGTTGAGGTGGGTGGTAATTATTATTATTGTAGGATGACGGATCCACAACCACCGACGAGGACCCAACACGGGATATTCCTGAAGACTGGGCATTATTACTGCCGCTATTAGCATTACTATTGGCATTATTACTACCATTTGCTGTCGTTGTTCCGTAGTAGTTTGGCATTTGTTTTAGGTGAGTGTGTGAGTGGGAATGATGATGGAGGGTTGAAGTGGAGGAGGAATGCTGTTGGTGGTGGTGACCATGATGGGAGTTTGTCGTTGGGATGAATGAATTTGTCACGCGGTACTGTTGTTGCTGAGAAGAAGTCATGCTTGAGGAACTCCCGTTTTGTTGCGACGAAATCAAATAGGTTTTACGTTCCATTTTTGGAGTTGTGTTTATTGCTTCCTAATTAGCCGTCTCGAGAGATGAACAGTAAAAAAGAAGATTTGTACATGTACAAGGGTTTTCAAGTACATTGACAGTTTATTACGTACTTTGTGTACTGCAGGACGGGATCCTACCAATAATAATGATGGAGTTGTCGCTCATCCTAATTTGCATGCACGAAAGACAAAATGACATTTCAATAGACATTTATTATTCCACATTAATCTTCTCTTGGTTTTAGGGACGATGTGTTTCTCTCATTCTTTTTCAAAGATGAATGATTACTGTTGTTGTGATTCGGTTTTTTCCTCGTCTTTGCTTCTTTTTAAGGAAGTCGTTTCGGCAGTTTATTACCACCAAAATGTTTTTTACGGTTTAAGCTCAAGTTTACTTATTGAGAAAAAGCCGAGTTGAGTCGCACTTGGCTTGCTAGAGATGACTTTTCAAAAGCTTTGTTGTAAATCAAGTTGAGGCTTGTGTTGTGTCACCGATTCAAGCAAAAAAAAAGTACCGCTTTTACGGCTGGAGACCTTCTTATATATTTGCTTCAAACACTCTCAAACTCAAATTTTCCCCAATGTTTAATATGTTGTCACCGTCATTGTCTTGTCTTTGCATGTTATCATTCACTTATCATAAAAGGAACTTGCAAACTGCAGAGGCTGTAATTTTTCAATGGCTTTTATGAGGCTTTTTACAAATATGAAAATGGTCACGTTCACGACATGCGGCACTATTCATTTCCCATTTCGCCAAAGAGGTTTCCACTCAGTGAGCCTATAGTAGGTCTCTGATTGTCGGTGCCTTTCTTCTTCTTCTTCTTCTTCTTCTTCTTCTTCTTCTTCTTCTATTGTCTTACTATTTTTTTCTCAATAAGCAGAACACGTGCGTCCAACTCCAAATGATGTGTGGAGGAGGCTTTATGCTGTTGACATCGTATTTTCCTCACCTGCCAAGCAAATATGACAACACGTTTTGAAGGCGACTTCCACTTGGCGATTTTGATCTTTTCCGGAGATAATGAAAATTATTTTGTGAGAGCAGACTTGTCCACCCACAACATCTCATGAAGAGAAACGTGATATTCGTATATATTCTTTTGTCGCAGTGCAGTGTGTTCAAGTACTTTAGATAAAGGCAATTGCCTACGTGTAGCTGGTTCTGTCGAGAATTACGTGGGTTCACAATGTTCACTGTTGAAGGAATAAAACCGGTGCGGTGAAAAAATTAGAACTTGGGTTCACTGTATCAGTCATTAATCACGGAAGAAATTGTTTTTGCAAAAGCACACCATTTGCTCTCTTTTTGCCCAAATTGTTTTCAGAATAATGAAAAAGTAGAGTGGTTCTTGCTTGAAAGTTTGAATGATTGATGTGGTGCTCGGATGGAGGGGAAAGATGGTGTGAAGAAAGGAAAGTAACTTTTGATTATCCTAATGAACGTTTATAATTTCCTTTTCCCAGCTCGTCGGTACTCTCTTTACTTATCGTGATTATTTCATCGAAATTATAAGACTGTCTTTATGTTCTGATAATTTGATAAGTATGATTCGCAACAAATTGCAGTTTTTTTGCAAGAGTGGGTGCCTTGGGCCCCTGAGATTACTTTCTTAATGATGGCTTTGGCTCAAGCCAAGAGTCAACTGGCAGTATTAAAGCGGGCAATAAATATATTAGGCCAAACGTCCTCTTTGGAGTGACGTCGTGGGAAAGTTTCTCACGATTACGGTGCGCTGAATAAGTAATTACGGAGTGAATAGAAAGGGCAGGCTCGTTGACTCCTTTGCTGGCATACGTCGACTCAAGGCACATGTGCGCATGTGTTTTTCCGGCCTTTTTCTTATCTCTCCCGTCTCCTCCCAAAAGACAAGGCAATTTACTTTGATTTCATACGGCGGCGTGGTTCAATCAAAGAAATGAAGGTATAATTACCCTACCATGCGTGAAATTAATCGCGAGCTTTTCTTTGTTTGGCTAAACGGTAGTAGATAACGTGGTACACTGCAATTTAGGCAGGCCTACTTTTTCCCTTTTAGCATGGAAATTTGAAAAGGTGACGATAATGGTTCTAGTGTGAGAGGATAATATTTCATTTACTTTATAGTATGTCACTCTGTACGCGAAGGTGTTTTAATAGGTCACAGAAAGCGTTGTATTTTTCCTTTTGCCATTTACGACTTTAAAAAAAAAGTGAGCTGTGTGACTATCCCCAAGGCTTACAAGTTGGAGGTATGTTGTATGCTGGGTTTTTGCATATAAAATCATTCACACGTTCACTGTTGATAACCTTTAGGCATACAAATGTTTGTCCTTCTTAAGCCTCGTATTTGCCAAATAGATTGGTGGCAGGCGTGCGATGATAGATTTTATTGTAACGGAACCACACACAAAAATGTACATGTGTAGGTATCATGATATCCTCCTACTTTTGACTTAGGCGATATATTGAAGAAACTCTGATTTTGCAGCTCTTTCTATATAGCACGGTCACTAACTCACTTTACTCATGGTCAATGTAATACAATTACACCTGTACAAGTGCAAATGATTTATGATACTTGGGACGAGAAAAAAATTGCTTTTCGACCATGCATAACGAGAGAGAATCAATTCGCACTAGTGGTCTGCCTCTTTCTCTTTCTTTCCTTCTCTTCGTCTGTCTCTCTGAAATGCTAAAAGGTAACAGTGATTCGGGTGAACAATATGGTATGCTAATTAGGAAACCAAATAAGATCCTTCCGCTCCGTTTTAACGCAATAGAACAAATCCAATTTTCACGCGTTCATCATCATCAATCAATCAAACGATGTTTGTCTAGGATGGGTTACAGGTAACACTTTTTTCCTCTCTTCTTCCATAGCATTCTACGTAAGAAGGCCAACTCTCACAAAAATATCCCTTTTTCTCACAACAAGAGGCGAACTGTATGATGGTGTGGCGTGTGTGAACTACCTCCTTCGTCTTCAACTTATTTCTTCGAATTGTGAATGAATGAGATGAAGAATCCTTTTCGTGCTCCCTCAACCGTCAAAAAGAAGAGGAGAAAAAAATGTGGGGAAATGAGACGACCACTTCGTATTCAAAGTAAAAGTAAATAAGTAGTAAAAAACGTGTGTAGTAGTAGGTAAGTTTCAACAAGAGAATGGAATTGATTCACTTGACAGAATGCCGCCACGTCACGTACTCCACCGGAATATAATACAATTTTTTGCAGCTACTAAATTTCGTTTTGTATTTATTTATCGTTCCATTGCATCCTGGGAGTTCATTTCATTGAACAAATAGACACAACTCCTGTCAGTTTGTTAATCTTTTGTGTGTGAGCAAATGTTGAGAACGGTCAAAACGACGATGGTGATTTGAGTTTAACTCAAATATTGAATTTTATTGCTGAAATCCCACTCTGCTACACTGAACTATTTGCCATAGATGAATGCACTCTCTCCCTTTGAAATCGAGTAGATTGAAAACTTTTATTGTCACGCTGTAATTTCATCCACAGAGCCTCAAACTTATATTTTTGTTTTTACGACGACTTTTCCCCATCATAATGAGCCATTAAAATGGTAATAATCGCCATTTTATTTTCTTGAGAACACAATAAAACTTTGAGAAAGGAATGAACTTTTCCCTTTGTAAAAAGAGTCTTGTGCTGTGATGGATTAAGCTGGAAGTCACGTTTTTTCTTCAACAAAAATAAAATCTTGTGCGAATGTTGTTACTCCATTGACAGCCCCAATAATAACAGCAATGTTCAGATCAGAGATGAGAAAATCCGCATAGAAATGTGTGCGCGCCTTATGACGGCCTAAGAGATAGAGATGGAGTTTGTGTCTGATGGAACGAAAGGAATTAGTTCACGCTCAATCTGATAAGGATCCACAAGGGCTGCAGCGAAATAGTTAAAGTTGACATTTATCCATATTTAAAAAAAAAGAATTTGTCCCACTAAAAGAAAAACTTTCTAGTTTTGTCCCAACAACAACTATCACAAATCACCACCACTATAATCATCAACAGTCTTTGCAAAAAAAAGTCCTTCCGTTGTTGTTCACTTGTGAATTTGACACGACACAAGAAAGCAAATACTGCGTAGCGTATCGTACATGATTTCTTTGATGCGTGCAACCACGCATGAAATCATCTAATTTGCACACGAACAAACGCACAGGCACCAGAGGCTGTCGTAGAGACCACCGTTCAAGATTTGATAATACGGGTTAAATTGGAGCGTAATTTGTTGGCCATCCTGACGATGATCCTGATTATCCTCCTTCTCCCCTCAAATCAGATCCGTTTTCTTTGCTGAGACGAAAACGTAACCGATTCGAGCTGGGTTAGAGAAAAGACTGCGAATTCCCTTATGAACTTGTCTCCCTCTCCCTTCCTCTTAATGACCGCACATATTCATAAACAATAATAAAAAATGAAATATTGTACGACATCGTATTTGCATATGTAGGAACCCTACATTTTGTCTACACACTCTACATGGCACGGGACCGTAATGCTAGAAATGGTTTGAGCAAACTGATTATGTATTTCACACTGTGGCCGAAGGTTTTGTTGCATATATTATTTGAACACATCCTGAATTCAAATACACTTTTGAGAACGAGTACGAGCCGTGAGCCCTATAGCCACATTAAAACATATAAGCCTATTCACAAAAAACACTTTTAAAACAGGATTTTCTCCGAAGAAAGAAAAAGAGGCAAAATATCCGCGTAGTCCCAATACAAAAAAATCAAGTCTGCTTCACCGAAAAGAACGGCAACAGTTCAGCAAAAATCTTTCTTCTTTGGTTATCGTCTTCTGAATGATTACTTACGTTACATTACACGACCATCACCGTCATCATATTGTGATCATGATCAGATCAACAATTTTTTTCTTCGGCTGTTGTACGGGACATCATCCAACTAAACGAAACCACCTGTATGAATATCATGTACATAGATATATTTTAGAATGTAATATAAATATATACGATTTGTCTATGCAAAAAGATGAAGTAAAGTTGAAGAATATGATGATGATCATCGTCGTCCTCATCATTATCTCATCCCATCTCCGTCTCAGAAGCTCCATTCACTTCTCTCTTCCACTTGGACGACGGTGATGAGGCAGCCAAAAAAAGAAAAAAAAAGATTGCATATGCCTACGTATATGCATTCCGCTAATATTTTTGCCATGCTAAATAAACTTTAGAAAAAGAGAATAAAAAGTGCGTGCCAGCAACACAGGTTTTTTCTCTCACTCTTCTCTCTAAAAAGTCAAATGCAAACATGCCTAAGAATATACTAGCCAAAAAATAATAGAATCATGAAGTTACAAAAGGACTGACGAATGAAATCAAGTGTGGCAAAAATATTTTAATGTGAATACCTATGCATACCTCGCCTCTCACATTGGGTATATGGAGCGAGCCCAAAACCTGATACCAAAATCTTACACGGTATTCATTAGCCTAATAGGAAATATATACAATATATGCACACACCGACTATTGCAAATCTGTCCTTTTTGTTCTATGTTGAAAACTTTGTCTATTTATTTAGCGTTACAAAACTCCGAAAGAAGAAAAATGTTGAAACAGGGATTGCTTACTATATATATTATGAATGTATGCAATATTTTTAATGGGTAATAATGCCTAAATAATCCGCTTTTGCTTACCTGTCCTGCGAAAGAGAAGACTCTTTTTTTTACTGGTGCTTCCTTGAAAACAAAAAGTTGAGAGGAGGACAGAGACGATGTGTGCCTCTGATGATGCTCCACAAGCATGTGGACCACTTGTTGCAGCAACAGTCAAACAATGCTTGTGAGGAGGAGAGAGATGAGGAGATGCATGGACCAGAAGAATAATAAGGTGAAGTGCTTTACGATAACAACGAGCAAGTGGAGGAAAAACAAGGACAATGTATAAGCCATATGCATCAAATATACATATACATACATTTTTTGATAGGTGAGCATGCTCAAACTTCAACGAACAAAACCTTTTTCTCTCTCTTCCTTCGAAGAGAGGAAGAAAAAGTAACGAACGATTTCTTCTTCTCAAGTGACTAGCATTTCGTAGTAATTTTTAAAAGAGAGAGAGAGGACCATTCTACCTAGCCTCCATCACAAAATTTTTCCCTTTGAAATTGGTAAAAGGTATAATGGTTTATTCCATAGGTATACATATACATAGATATTAGTAGTAGGAGAGAGCACAAGCTGTACAGGAATTTTACAAGAGGTTCCTTCTTGAAGACGATGCCTTGTCTCCTTTCCTCAAACGTCCATCCGTCTTCTTCCTAGAAAGCTCCTTGAACTTACAACATGTTTTAAAAAAAGTCCTAAGCAGGCAGGCTGGCTGTCTGATACGAGAAGGAGATACAATACAATATATTTTTTTTACTTTTGATATTTTTACTCGCTCAAGTGCCTTAGGTTAACAATATGCACAATAAAAAGTTGATGTCTGTTCTATTGTTATTGCTTAAATTCAAGAGACGATTTTTTCGTAGCTCTTGTGCTCCTCTTCTACCTTGATAAAAAAATGAAGCTTTGATAAATCTTGGGAAGATGAAGAGGAAAAAGAGTAAAAATAAGATGTGATGTGATGGAGAACGGAAAAGAATAATGTGATTCGAAAACGTGTATGCATGATTAGAACATGGTGCATTCTGAGTTTTATGAAGTGTTATAGGTATTCATTTAGGGAAAAAGTCATTTTACTCTGACACACAGGCTCACAAGACTTGTATATGCGAGATTGTGTTTTTCTTATCCTCTTGTTTCTTTTTAAAAACACTTTCATCTCGTGTTGAACTTTTTGAGTTCTCTTTTTTGTGAATATCAATAGCCTCATTTTCTTCATGATTTTCACTTTGCTTCAGAGTTTCTAATGCATATGCATTACCGTCTTCATCGTCGTCCCCGGGAATAATATGGTACAATCATAAATTAGATATTTATGCATAAAAAAGGAGTATTTGGTACTTACTTAGACCTTCAAAGACTCTCTCATGACGTGAGTGTTGCTTATACCCTTGCATCCACACATTATCATTATGGAAATATATGGACATTTGTGTATGATTTTGTGGGCAAAAGTGGATAATTTGAATTGCAGTTGAATCAAAGACTGGTACGAAAAAATTTCTTAGGTTTGATGCCAACTTTAGCAAGAGAAAAAAGCAAAGTCCTAAATATTGCATATTTTTTCAGCTTGAGTTGTTCTTGCCATATATTTTTTTAAAAAAGTAATATATAGTGCTCCTTCCACTTCATTGCATGACTTTACTAATTTGCACAGCTCCTTTTGTAGGGTGGTAAAACAGGTTAAAGTGAGAGAAAATGCATATTGCACAGAGAAAATTAATTTTGAGAAAAGCACACTGACGGAAAAAAAATTCCCCAAAAGAAGTCAAAAAGTTTTTTTCTCTCGTGAGTAAAGTAAACTTTCATCATCGTCAGCATGATACTCTTGAAGCACACTTAATAGCTTCCCACTTTGCCTTCGCAATGATGATTATTACGTTGTTTGATGGTGTTGTCGTGTTTTTATCATTTAAACAAGAAGTAAAGAAGTGTTGATAATTTTCAATGGAGAATGCAGAAATTCTTTTTGCTTGCTCTCTGCCTCGTCTCTCACCGAAATGGCGTATGAAGCACATTGCTTCAGCGTATCTCCAATCTGGGTCGCTTTTTAATGACCACTTTTTAAAAAATAAAATCCTCAATTACCTGTACGCAATGGTCAGACAGCTTTGTGAAACTTATTTGTATGGTCGTACGTATATCATCATCATTCTCGACCAAAAGTGTACGGCATCACTCAAGCTTGACCTTATTTTTAAAGTCGTAGCGTCAGACAGAGGAAAAAGAACAATTGATGAGCAGAGATGAGCAAAGAACGAATAAGCACTTTTTTCTTCAGCACTCATTATCAGGAAAGCTCTTCATCGAGAGAAGATTATTAGTTCCCTAGAAAAGAAACTTTTTTGTCGCCATTTTTCTCAAATGAATGATTTTTTTAAAGGTGTGATCCCGACGAGTTCAAACCCTGACACTTCATAAATCAGAGTTGTGTGAAAGACTAAGTGCAGATTTTGATTTCTTGGAAAAAAGACAAGGTTAAATTGTTTTCGAGAAAGACAAAGCATTCTTTAATGGAATCCTTAGAAAGTCGGAGTAAGGGGAAGAAGTATGTAATGCAATTTTGTTAACTCAATTACATTCAAATGTCCTTTCGTGCCCCACCCAGAATTCATATTCTGGCCATGCAAGGGAAACTATAATGATATGATTGTGATACAATTATTTTCTCCTGAAAGGCAAGGCCACCGACCAGTTTTCACTTTTTAGACGTAATCACCAACACATCAAGTGAATGTCTCCTTTGTTCTTCGATATGACCGTAAAATCAGAAGAGGACAATAAAATCAATTGAGCCACAGATGAAGCCTCCTGAAATTTGATACAGCATAAGACAAGTTTAAAGGCTTATGACAAGCTTGTATTGGAGAAACACTGCATGATTATGATGATGATGGAAGAGGGGGAAACTTTCCTACGTGATTTTATTCAAGGTCTAGTTATGAAAAATACATGTGTGCATAATAATTTTATGACAACCAATAAATGAAAATATTGTGAGAGAGGGGATTTGAAAATGGCATCATATTTTTGGTGGCCGTAGACATTGCAACCCATTTATCTGTATCAACTTTGAAAAGTGGAAAATCCATTTTGTAAAAAGCGATCATCCTTTTAAATCTTATCTAGAGGAAAGAAAGCCACAAGAGTCTGAAGCGCAACACGAGAGAACTTTTGAAAACAAAACGTTTCTTTGTGCAGTCTCTTTAAAGACCAATCAGATATTCAGTGAGCAGCAAGGAACAGAATTAGGAAAGGAGCGGGTCAGAGAAATTTAAAGCAGAGAGAGACGTATTTTATGATGCAAATGTTGACGAAAAACTGCCTCTTGGTAGTATGCCTTGAGGGCACTCCCGACAACATATCTGGAGGCATGAGACAAGGCAGCCCTTTATTTGAGAACATTGAAGTGAACAAGGCAACTTTGAGTGTTGTGCAAAGGAAAAGAAGGACACCAGAAACAGGACAGAGTGAAGACGCAGATGTTTTAAAAAAGACCAGCAATGACTGAACGACTGAACAAGTCCCATTACGGATCCAATCTTTATACCTTAAAGGTTATATAGCATTTAAAACGCATTTAATCCCTTACAGCGAACTCATACGCAGCAGGCGATAGATAGACAAGTAAATATAGTAGAAAGAGATGAGATGGTGTTCAACGCAGTGAAAATCTCTCTCTGTCTCAGAGATAGAATCACTATTTTAAATGATCTATTCCCAATGCAGATTACAAAATGTTGCAAGAGAGAGAGAGAGAGAGAGAGAGAGAGAGAGAGAGAGAGAGCAAAGCTGACTTCTTTAGCTGAGGTCTCGGACTTCTAAAGTTACGACGAAGAATGATGCTCATCTTATCTGTTGAAAAAACCACTTGGGTAAAAACAACTTACAACTATGTAACTCACACAAGATGATTTTCGTTGGATTGGATCATTCCCTGGGCTCGAGGTTTAAACTCTAATCTTTGACTAGCGCTAACAATGCAAATGGGTAGGTCTTGATCCCGTCCTCCTGCTTGTTCCTCTTCTTTAAATGCACTGATCTCTCTGGCCTTTCCCTTTTTCTTTGTTCTTCTAAATGCACAACATAAAGCCTGGTAAACAAAGGGGATTGCATAGAAAAAACTGAACGATTAAAATGTATATGTATACAAGGGTATGCTCAAAAATCCATCTTTCATGAGCGTAATAACAAAGAACTAGTGTGGTGCTAGAAATCGGTACTTTTTTTAGGCATTTGTGACCATGTTATGATGTATTTGTCGACAATATTTAATATTCAAAATATTGAAAGCAATCTTTTGAAAAAGACTATATACACGTGCTTGTATCTGGGTGAATTTAAATCAAAGGTGCAAAATAAATAAATAAATCATAGAGTATAGCATAGCTTGCCTGCATATAAGATATATGGCGATTTTTATCCGGTTCAAAATCGGTTTGGTGAGTGAGTATGGGTACCCGTGAAACTAGCAAAAAGAAAAGGATTTTCAAAAATGTGTTTACAAGACATTATCAAGTGAGTGGACCGTTGCTTTTTACCTGAAGCTTATTCAGAAAAAAAGACAACCCAGGTAAATTGTGCAGATGCTGTTTTCAATCTTCACACAGACGTTTTCCTGTAGGTACTAACTATCCTGAAGCCAGGAGGAGGAAAAGCCGTTCCTTGTTCATTTGACTCTGCCGGTGCGAGATGAGAGAGATCCTTGTGCAGGAAACTTGCCTCTGCACAATGAAGTGGGGAGAGATTCGGCAAAAATATTGCTTCGTTTTGATTATTAATTTCTTTTAATACTTTTTCTGTTAAATTGTCAGAGCCGGTTATTATGCACACGACGACGACGGACGGAACCAGCAAAAAATGTTTCAGGTACACACACACACACACACCAAATAATAATCTTCCCTTAATCCTACATATATGCCCTTCGGATTCTTAAGTGATATTTGCAAGGAGGAATAAATATTGTGAAGAAAGCAATAATACGAAGCAATTAAAATTTTGGTGAATGAATGAATGAAATTTGCATGGTGAAAATGTACGAGTAAACTAACTATCTAGGTATACTGCGGGGAAAACGATTAGACTGATAGTGATGGGACCATTTATTACCAGTATTATTACCACATATATTTCTCTCCGCACAAGAGATGCTGTCGAGAGTGATGATCATGTTTGGTGACCAACATTTTCGTATTCAAGCGGACTGATGCGGCTACGAAGTGCGCATGGCACACAAAACTCGCCTTGAAATGCGGTTCTCTCTCCCTCTCAAATGTGTGTGAAGACGATAATAATGGTGATGCAGTAAAAGATGCAGATACGATGATGATAGGCCTTTACAGATGATAAAAAGTTTTTTTTGCAAGTTGAAGGAGTGACGTTCGATGACCTCCTGGGAAAAGTAACGGTTGACGAAAGAAATGCCGGACCAAATACTACTCTACTACTTTATGTAAGCCACTTGCGATGGAAGAATGCTAAACATTTTTCAAACGCAAATTACTCAATTCGACATGGCTCTGCGAGTGTTTCGTAAACGTTTCAATTGGGAAGAGGAACGATGTGAGTGGGACAGCATAAAAATGAATTTTAATTGACATAAATTCACTTTTACAGATGCGAGAGCTGTCAATCCTGTACGAGCTTGAATATTTGAAATTTTAATTAGAGTATAATGAGGGGATGATTTAAATGTGAGGGATGAGCATTCTATTTCCCCATGACCTAAAGGTTTTATTAGCAAGCTCGTTGATTCTCTGACGCACTTTAATGCTCGGGCATTTAATGGCGACCCGAAGAAACGAAATTAATAGGAAGCTCTGAGATGGAAGAAAAAGGTTTAAACTGAAGCCTTAAAAAGTCCTGTGGTGACGGTATGGTCGTAAAGCTTGGCTTTGGTTTAGTGGGTTGGGCTGTTCTCTCTCTCTCTCTCTCTCTCTCTCTCTCTCTCTCCGTAGAGTAGTAATAACTGTAATGATAATACACTGCACAAAAAATTACTATATCCGAGTAGCTCATTTTACCTTGCTTTTTTCTTGCTTGTGTCTTTACGTAATTTTTTTCGTTTATTACTTCATTTCATAAACCGATGAACTTACCTAATGGTTCATGAGGGCTCGTTTCGTCTTGACGCAAAGTTTGAGTTGGATTGAAACCCTATCCATCCATATACTACGATAATAATAAGCCTGTCAAAGAGGCAAGGAAAAAAGTGACGGTTGGCAGTTTTTCCTCTGCCCTTATGCCAGATATAGACAGGTTGCAAGGCAAGATGCTTTAACCTCGTCATGAAACACATGTTTGCGGCAGTGAATGAAGCACACACAATCAGTTCTGGGCTTTGCAATGTGCTTTATTTGGCTTCCACGGGCAAGTCTCTTGCAAAAAAATCGTAAATGAATCTTGTAATGAATACCGTACATATATTTCATTTTGCATCTCATTACCTCAAATTATTTGAGTAGTATCCAAAACAGAAAAAAAGACCGAGGCAATCAGAATTTTTTCAATTAACTAATTTGATTTGGCCATTTAAGGTTTGATTGAAGGAAAATGAAATGAGATCGTTTTTAAAAATTCTAAAACCATTAGTTGAAATTGACTGACGTGGCATGAGGTACGGAATAAAGCAATGTCCAATGATCAAATCACGACCACGCCGCGGTTTTTGCAGAGGAAGAGGAACAAAAATTGTTCTTCTAGAGCTTGACTTATTTGACTGAAGTGTAATCAGAGCACGCTCACGACTTCTGAAAAGCTTTTTTTTCTTCAAATTTAATTTTTCTTTAATAAACATGACAAAGAGTTGTTTGTTTACATCAATGAGATTCATGCCGTTGATGATGAGAATAAAAAAAGAGTTTAAATTGTTTCAAAAGGGGAGAAAAGCATGAGGTTCGTAATTAGTGAATCTAACGCAATTTTTTTCCAAGCATTTGTGGCGTGATGTCGTATGTGCACTGAGAGTATGGAAAACTTTGTTTCTTTGAAATGAGGAAAAGTACTTTTTTATTGCATCGTTTTGTTCCTGTTCATTTTTTCCTAAAGTGAGGCGCATAAGCACTAAAAGCACAGTTTTTTGCTTAATAACTAGATTTATATTTTGGAACGACAAGGTTTTAATACCTACCTGCCAGCGAGTGTTAAGTGGGAAGAAAAACTGAAGTTACCCTTCGTCTCAAGCCAAAGCTTCATTTTATTATAGCTATATAATCTTTGATGAATGAGTTCACTTTTTTCCCCTCTCTTTCAAAACTAGAGATTAAAGAGGGTCAAATAATTATACTGCAATGGGAATGGATTTTGGTGTACTTTTTTTTGTATAACTGGTCATGTTGTAAAAAAATTGGTACATTTTGGTAGGTCCATCTTTCAGAGATTTGTTAGACAGGTGTGACTAGGTAAGCAAGTGATTTTGCAGAAAAATTCTTCTGGGAAAGAAGAGTTGAGGAATGTTTTACTCATGCCATCGTATTATTGACCATTAGAAAGTACGTAAAACATGTTTTATAGAATAAAAGAAGAAATGAAGAAAGCTCATGAAACTCTTTTTTTCTTCTTCATTCATTTTAGGACACCAGGACAAAAACAACAACTTATTTACAGATTGAAACATGCAATTCAGAACCAAAAATGAAAACTTGTTAAATTGCTATTTTCAATCGACGTTCTCTCTATTAGCCTGACCTATTACAAGGATTTCTCCTTTCGTGATTAAAAAAAATATTTTTCCTTGTACAATTGAATATAAAATCTCCACCAAAGGGGTAGCCCAATTTGCCCCATCTCGCATGAAAATAGCATTATAAATTGTTTTTGCTTTTGTCAGATTTCCCTGCAACATATTTAATAACATTTGCCTCGACTCTGCACTACAATCGAAGCGTGTGAATGAGAACAGAAAGCAAAAGGCTGGTGTAGCCAAAGACGGCCAAAGATTTATTTTTTGACTAATCCCTCAACATAGGAGCCTCGCATGAGGTAAGCAAATTCAAGCAGCTTCGGCTCTGTTAAAAGGACAATGCTCACTTTCATTATAATTGAAAGATGACTTTTGATACGGTTCTGTGAGGTTTGATTGAAATAGAATTTAATATTAAAATATGCAGCTTCTTTTAAAATGGCCCATCCGTCTATGAGCTAATCAGGCTCAATAGCAATTTGAAAGGTGAATAATGAAATGATAAAACCACATGAATTCACCTGCTTTGGCCGATCATCATTCCATTTTTCTTTGCGATTGGTATTGTTGCAGAAGCCGGCAGCGCATCAAAAACAATCCCACTTTTTTGAAGCGTAGTGGAATTACAAAGTTGATAAATAAAAGTCACCATCTCTTCTTCCTTCCAGACACGTATTGTCAAAGCTGATTTTCCAGCCGTCAGAAAAATTAAATCCTATTCTTTCTTCCCCATTTTGCATGAACCGGACCAAGTGCAAAAGCAGATTGAGGCTTTAATAAACGTAATATCTTCCGAGATGATAAGACTTGTCAAAATCCACTTATCCTTTTGCATAATGGAAAAAAAACTTTTGACACGTTTTTACTACGCATGAAAGAAATTAAGTGTAGCTGAGCTGCACATTCCTGAAAAGAATTTATGTGGCAGGCAGCATCATCTTGAGAAAAAATATTACTTAAGCTTGAAGTGTGTAAGTTAACAAATTATCCTAGAAATTAAGAGAATATGAAAAAATTAAGTGAAAAAATGTCGCCCTTCCACTACAGTACTCATTTTTTATAATAACTTTGAAGCAGATGGGGATCACATGCTTATCTTCATCTTGATAATGATCATTATTAAGCTTTGCGTAGATGGACAGACAACACCAGAATAGCTTGACCACGACTTCATACGGTTTACGGAGCGTACTTTAAAAAATAGTTTCCCTTCGTTTCATGGATTGTATAATGCCCACCCTTTATTTAAAAAATTATTAGTTTTACAAATGAACGGTGATAATGTTAAAGCTAAACCTGTTTTTATTTCTATTTTGCACATTACCATATCTTCTTTTGTGTGTGGTGATGTGATGCTTCTTCCGGCATAATATGCATGTGTAATCATAATCATCTTCATATCATATGATTTTTTTGAGGATTCATATTAGCATACTTCTTTTCACAAATTATTTCATTCTCTCTCTCTCCGTCGGCATCTTTTCTTTCCCGTTTTCGTGGCTTAAGTAGTTTCGATAATAACAATAATAAAAGGTAATGTGTACTTTATGCCTAACGCCTTATTCTCCTTTCTGCGTGGCTCTACATGCATACATTCTAGCATTTAAATCTTCTCTCTGACACTCGTCGTGATTACCAGATTATGGCAAAAACTGAAGTTGAAGGGAAAATGCACATATGCAAGAGACTTTTTTCACTTGATTTCACTACAATAAAATTGCCAATTTAATGGACCAGACCTGAGTGCTCAGGTGTTCTCTCATGACTTCTGGTTAAAGACAATAATCTCGACTTCTGCGTTCCAATAACTATTTTTGCTTATACTTATTGTTTCATGTACCGTACTGATTCCTTAAAAAAGTACATGGTGCCTATCTTATAATAATCCCTGTTACAATGTAAAAATAGGCTTGATTCCATCCACAGAATAGCGCACACGGCAGAACGCGTCTTACCTGTACTTTATCTCCTGCATCTCAAATAGCATACCTCCTCCTCCCTCCTGTGGACTACGTTGAAAAATTTGCAAACAATTTAAAGGTAACCAAGCCAAAGAATTAGCATATGCACATGCGCATAATTTAAATGGACAGAAGAAGGCCAGAGGCAAAGCAGAGAACAATATGGAGATATAAAGTCAGTGTCAACATTTGCCATTATTTATTCATTGTCAACAATCCATTTCGCGTTATTACTTGACAATTTCGTCATCAACGAGATATGTGGATTATAACGATGATGCTTTTGAATGTGAAGGTGCTTACTCTCAGGAATTTTTTTGCAGCTTTTGCCAATTCACATTGGACAAAGGTACCTCTCTTTTACCTTCAACTGGGATATGATGATGAGGGCCCACAGGCAAAATTGGAATCCACCCAGTGCCATATAGTAAACACATTATCCATACTATTACATTGTACACAAGTTTTAATCTGGGTGTATAGAGGAATTATACAATGGATTTCATGCATACTCAATGAATGGGCACAGTGTACGAAGACAATAAATTTTATTCTCCTTCTTGTTGTCATTTTTCCCTCTTTCATTAGTTCTTATTACAGTAAGAAACAACAATGAAATCACCATTTACTTCTATTTCTCGACGCTATCGTTCATTGTCATCATGTGTATCAATAATAAATTCGACTTTTTCAAAGGGATTCTCATTCCATTTTTTGAAGAGTACAATTTTCCAACCTCTTTCATATGTCGTACCTAATCCATTTGTGCACAACTCTTGGCTTGGCTATATTTTCCCATTTCTTTTTGACATGCAATGCATAAAATGTACAAGAAAAATTAATAGTCCGTTCGTAGCAAAATATGTTTTACATTTTGCCAATCTGATAGTGCACAGCAGGTATCCTTGTAGTTTTACGTGGTACAACTATGCAAAATAATGGAAAGAGACAGAAATCGGCAGAAAATCTTTGTGTTTAATGTACTAAATACCATATTTGATCACTGTTATTATCAATACTAATTTCGATAATTTGAATTTATGAATGGATCTGAAATTATGGGGTCTACTGAAGCAGTAGTCAGAGCAAAGAGTTGGAATCGAGACTACGAAATGTCTATAAAAAGGGAGCCTTGTCATGTCATAATCGATACATGTACGCATGTACACTCTTTTGCACATTTGCAAAGACTTGTAGATAGCATGTCGATGATGATGACGTGCCGGTTCAAACTCCATATTACTATGGATGGCCTGTGGGAGGTGATACAAAACTCCATTTAATTTCTTCAAGGTAAAGGCAGCACTTTTGCTAATTTTAATCATCCACCACCACATGTACAGGGCATATGTATGTGCAAGTTGGACTAATTGTGCGGAAATTAAGATGGCACGCTGGCTTCTAATCAAGAGATGCATGTTTGAGCCATGGGGCACTTTCGTTGACAAATGAGAGATGCAATTAAGTCGAAAGTAATTTTTTATGATGAAGAAAAAGATAGTAGATTCTTTGTGTGATTGAGAAGTTCTGCACAATTTTGTAAAAGGGAAATCAACTCATTTTTAGCTGTAGACAAATTCAGAGTATTGCTGAGTTGAGATGCTGGTCACTATCGGTTTCGTGCTAGGACATGCGCTAAATCACAATTACTTTTTCATCGTCTTATTTTTGGGTGTGTAAACATTTGATTGGCATCATGTTTATGGTTGCGAATAGACTTTTTTATGTGCGGTAGGTATATGAGGTATGCAAGGTTGTAGTAATAATTTCGCAATGCTTCGAGGTATTAAAGTCACAGTTCGAAATTGAAAAGTTCGGATAATGAATCAATAAATAGCTTGCAGTCCAACGGTCCACCACATTCCCATTGTTTGTAGATGTTGTCGATCGATACGAGAAGCCTTTTTCTTCGAGTGAGGTGACTTCACTGACAAAAATCAGATTCAATGGTGTCCTGTCTGACTACACAGTAATTTGCATTGAAGCATGTGTACCAAAAAAGAGGTTCAATAAAATATCGCCTGTGGTTGCCCATTGTTATTTCTGTCATCTCGCCGAACTTCTTGTTTTCATTGGATTGTACTTTTACGTTGATCTCTCCCCTATGAACCCCTTCAATTTATTTTTGTTTGTTACCGTAAATTGCAATAGTAGTAGTTGTCGAATCAGGTGCAGAATCACAAGAAGCCATTAAAGAAAACGTAGGTATCTCTACATTAATTCAGCGTGAAACACAATATTTAGCATTGACCATACGCAGGGTTTATTACCATTACACACTACTGCATTCCTGAAAATTCCTTTCACTAAAAAATTTACAATTCATATAGATGAGAGAGGGAGCAAAGTGGCAGGAGGAAAAACAATGCAGAAATTATTCGAAAACACATAATCTCGGATGTGGAGTAGATGATGATGATGCTTTTTTCAAAGTCATTTATTTAGCTTAGTCGCTGAAAAGGCAATGATCTAATAATTCAACAATAAAAATCTTTTAAGAATGCTTTCTCTATGAACATTGGTACATGTTTTCAGCATCAAAATGACAGGAGAACTGTAGTTGAAGAATGGTATTTCAAAAAATAAACAGTAAAAAAATTATGGCAGATGGGATTTTTTTCTCCTTCAAATTTTATCTATAAAATTCGTATGAGGTGAGTAGAATAAATCTTTTGAAAGAAAGACATTAGAAAGGATGGGAAATCAGATACCGGGCTGAACAATAGACTGGACGTATACTTGTTTAATGAATCGGAGTAGAAAAAGTCTATACTTTTTTATATGCTTACCAGAAAACCATTATAATGGACAATTCATTTTGTGTACATAACCTATGACAGGACTGTGAACTTTTTTTTGCTCGTGAAAAAGTGGTTGGCTATAGATCGGATGCGAGAAATCTGGTTGCAATAATCATACTTTTTATGTACGTTGCACTTGTTTCGATTTTTTGCATCTCTTCGCCTGCATCGATCATGACGCTTCTGTTTTGATCACATAATTGAAGGGACTTAATCAATGTTTTGTCTGGCTTTCAGGTGTTTAGTATGCGTGGTTCGTATAATGGAGTGCATTTCATCATTTTGCTAAAGGATTATAGTGCATTGTTCAACAGCAACGATTTTTGTACTCGATACATCTTGCACCTGGCGCGTTTGCAAAATCTGACGAAGAAAGCCATTTTAAAGCTCTTGTTGCCGGTACCCGGACCCTTTTCTGTATTGAAGGGTGAATTTTGACTGAAGAAGGATTTGTGAAAGGGTGAAAAATTTTTATTTCATTAGCGCTCTGTCGACCTATTACAAGACGGGTGGATTTTTTCCGAAAGCAAAAATAGACAATGTAGGGGATTTTCAAAGAAGAAAATCCGGTTTATTCGGTGCACTGCTCTGGCAATTGTATCCGATTGAGATTATTCAAAAAAGCAACCAGAAATTGACGTACAAATCGTTTGAAGCAAGTTCTCATCTTCTATGTTCCAGAAAGTAAACTTTTTTGAAAAGTTACGTACCATATAATAAATATGCATATGCAATAATTACTAATGATATTTTTGCATTTTGACTTAAACAGGGACTAATTGAGGCATCTTTGAAATAGCCTTTGCTTACGCACTGGAAAAGCAAAGTTGGGGTACTTGCAATTACGATTTATTTTTGTTGTTTGCTCCGCCAGCCATGACGTTAAGAATTTATGTGCTTTGACAAAATCACATACCTATTATTCAAACCTATTATTTTTTAGATCAACATTACTGAATAACCCCAAATCACCAAAATTCCAGCTCCAGTATATCCTCAGCGTGCTCCCAAAATTCTCAAAATACCTTGCAGTTGGAGCTAGGTAGGTCAATATGCCTGCCCGGCAGGCGAATATGCCTGCCGCGTAATAATGGTCGTAAATGCATTTTAATCAAGTTTAACTCGGTCAAATCCGTAACAATTAAAATATATGTTTTTAGACTAAGTAAAGTGTGCTCATTCTATTGGTGCGCTTA
>JAHZMY010003601.1:0-10744 GCA_027743915.1 Seira sanloemensis
AGGCTTACTTATTAATCCACTATTACTAAAGTTTTGAACCCATCTTCCGAAGCTTGAAACTGCCAACCAAGGCCTGAAACTGCCAACCAAGGTCTGAAACTGCCAACCAAGGCCTGAAACTGCCAACCAAGGTTTGAAACTGCCAACCAAGGTCTGAAACTTAAATTACTAAAGAAAATAAATCAAGAAATATACAATATAGACCATAAAACTTAAATTATCAAAAACTATACTAAATTAAGTGCCCAACAGGCATAATAACTAAATACAGGTTGTCAGAGTACATTCTAGTAAATAACAAAAAAAAAATAATGAGTAAAAGCTCAAAACTGAAATATTTCTGTAAAATGGCTAAAATGAGACAATTTTTTCAAAGGAGATAAGCACATCTGCAAAAGAAGTATCGTAAATGCTAAGACTTCAATAGATTGTTGTCAAGAGTTTTCGAGAAGTTTTTGGTTAGGACAACCCATGGAACATATAAAAGCATACAAAGTATAAAGCAATATTTTGGTATGTGTTGCTATCTAATATCAAAATCGACCGAATTTGTGATGAATTTTCAAAAATTCGGGACAATTTCAAGAGTATAAAAAGCATAGTTTTCCATTCCGAGCATTAAAGCATTGATTGGAACATAATCAGGAAAATGACAAATTTTGTATTACAAAATATCAAAATTTTGCAATGTTTGAAAAAGTTTGGCCGCCTTTTTGCCAATGATAAGATAAACGATTCTTTGATGCATAATTTGAGATAAATTATCAACACGTAAAATAAAATCTAAAAATGGCTTTGGCTTTACAAAAATTACTAAACATTCCGAATTAAACCTTCAAATTCAAATATATGTATACATATAATATGATAATTCGTTTTCATATATTATTATTACATATTCACTGAGATCCATATATTTATTTTTAATGTTTCTTAGTTTATCAACCAAGGTTTCAAATAAGTAAGTACAATTGTATATGTATATCACACGGATTTACCGGGCATGACAAGTAGTCCTCTTGTCTTTCACTCTTAATACTTTCCATTTTATAAACCGATTAAAAAATTTCTGGGACAGTTACAATTCATTACGAAAAGGTGTGATATATTATATTTTATTTCTACCCGCATCCCGTTCCCCATAATAATCGAATCCATTTCCTATTCTATCATCGCCAAACACCATATCTTGGCCGGTTGGCCGCAAATATTTTCTTGTTTGCACTTTGCAAGTCACAGATGCATTTCCTTTTCTTCCTTAAGCTTATACATATTTTTAAAACTTCTTAAAAACTTCCCAGAAATGGACAAAATCTTAATGCGAGTGAATCCAACATATATATTCCATTTAATTCAAGTTTTTCCTCATCCTTTTCTTTCTAATCCCTGAAATTATATTTTTTCAACAAAATACACCGAGAGCCCTATTACGAGCTTAATGAGTCCTAAAAAGCTTGTAATGTATAAGCTCTAGCTTCTAAAATCTTTCAGGAAGACATAAAAACTTTACTTTTCTGCTTAAGTCTCATGTGCAATTTTTTTCATTCACAGTTTCACATCATCACACCTGTCGCATTTCACCTGTCACTCCGCATTCCTCGGCTTGTCCACACAAATCAGTTTTTCCTCTCTGAGACTCTGCATCGGATGAATGGCAACAAGATCAAGATAAATATATATTTATATTTATCTTTCATCGTCATCCTCAATCGCATATGTTTTTATGGTCTTTCGTGAAGGGAGTAAAAATGCCAAATACCTGTGAACAAAAAAAATGTTCATCCATCTCACTCACAAAGTCACAAATGAAATGAGACCGAGACTTGTTCTTGGCATCAAGCATTAAATGTTAAATGAAGGAAAAAGTATTTTTAATGCGAGAAAAAAAATTCAGAGAGGAATAAATGAATGGCACTGCGACTGCTACTGCGACTGGAAGTGACTGATAAAAGCGGTCAATGTCGTCAGTTGACCTCTGGTTTGCCCCAGGGCAAAAGTTGCATGGTATTCAGATATGTGTTTTCGCCCTGAGGTTATGAATTCTCTTCTTGCTATGGTGTATGTATTGTATTGTCCAGGCAATTAATAAAAGGGCAATTATAGTGGGGAATATGATTCACAGTTCATCTACCCGCTCACAGAGCCTCCCACGCTGATAAGAAAGTACTTCCGCTCAAGAAACCATATATTTTTTGTGTGATTTTTGTGTAAAGGATTCTGATGCGAGACGCGTATTTAAAATTGTGGAGGGGGTGAGTGTCATTCAATAGATTGTAAACTAATTCGTATAGTTTATGATTGGAATTGGCAAATAAAAATAATAAAAACGAAATAATTAAGTAGCAGTTCGCAGACTGTCATTAGTAAAACTAGTGTTCGGAACAGGGCAGAGCATGTAGGAAAATCTCAGGGCAGGGCAGGAACGTACAAAAGTTTCAATTTAGGGATGGGGGCCGTCCCGGAAATTCAATTTCGATTCAGGGATCTGGGAAAAGTTCAATTCAGGGCCCTGAATTTTCTCCCCTGCAATCCAATTAGCATTCTTTAAAAATATTCAGCACCAAACGCAACATTTGACAAAACCTACACATTCCGGGCCTACTATGTCATTATTTCTTGACAAAAATGCAAAAATATACATACATAGTTCAAGGATTGAATTATTCCGTGCAGGGCAGGGACCCACGAAAAAATCAATTCAATCAGGGAATTTCAGGGAAATCTCAAAATTTCAATTCAATCCTGCCCTGAATCTCCCTGAATAGAAATTGAATTGCAGGCCCCTGATCCCTGCGGCCTGATTCCGAACACTAGTAAAGATATTAAAATTATGATTGTTAACATCATTCATCCTTAAACTATCTTCCAAATTTACATCAGGTTTTTTGTTTCGTGTGGCTAAATGTTTTCGTTTTTGCTGAGTTAAACAGTAACCTAAATAAAGAATTTTGAAGCAGATTAAGGTCTAGATTTTACCTTTTACATCACCAGGCATAATTTAACAACTCTAAAAATATTTTTACCAAAAAAGAAAAACAAAATTAATGTTATGAATGCTCGTAAATCGCTCTTTTTAAGCCTCCCATTTCCTCGCCTACCAGTTGACAGTTGACCCCCTCCAGAACCCTGAGTCCGCACCGCCTGCCCCCAAACCATACTCACTTCTGTTTTACTTTCATTACCCGTTCATTCCTCATTAGTTTTTTCTTTCATCCAATGAACAACAGCGTGAACCTCTTCTTACCTTCAACATTCAACAAAAAGGAAATTCCAGTTGCTATACTTTATACCTACACATAAATACTAAACTCACACACTTTACATCAGTTTTTTTTGCCTCCTCTTCCCTTTCTCATTTTTACCCGTGACTGTTTCCTTATCTCTTCTCGGGCACATCCCCCACCACCATAATTACCCTCCACTTTCACATCGACAACCGACAATCGACAATCGAGTGAAGGCATCGAGGCATAGTACCCACTCACTCTCGGACTCCGACTCACAACTCACCGTCACAAATTTGCGTTTGATGTTTGATGATGATGCTCACGACTCATTTGGGGGCGATCCATAAACGACGTCACGGCTTGAGAGAGGGAAGGTTTTGTTCGGATGAGCGTGAAGCGCAATGTTTATGAAAATTAGGAATACCGTGACAAGGGGGGGAGGGTAGGGGTCTCAGAAAAAGTTTTTTTTGACGTGACGTGGGTTATGGATCGTCCCTTGAAGTTGGATGTTTGACTTCATAGAGTTTTTATACCGTGTGTGTCACTTCCTCTTCCCTTTCTGTTTCATAGGCCACTTTGCCATAGTCGATGATATATATTCGCAATAAAGACGAAACAAAGCATTCCTCAAACCTTGAAAGCTTGAAAGACAGGGAAAAGTGCACTTCATTAAAAAAAACTAGAGTCGCAAAAATCCAGTTTCCTTTCCCATCGCACATCGCAGCAGCAGCAGCAGCAGTTGTTTGCAGTTGAAGTTGAATACCGTTCGGAAAACCGGGAATGCCACACAAATGTGCATACGTAGACAAAAAAAAGTGAATAATGAGAAAAAAATACAAAAAAATGTATGTATATGTGCATACATATGTACGTAGATACCTGCAGAAGCACCTGAAACTCTGAACACTGAAAGCTTAATTTTTTTCCTCGAGACTTCTTCGGTTTTTTCACGGTTTAACCATAAGCACTCATATCATTTTCCCCGCATTAGCGGATCCAGATGAGCAAAAAAAGAGCTTCAGTTTCAGTACTCAGACTCAGACTGACAATGACAATGAGTTCACTTTTTTTTAAAGATTTTTGAGATGAGGATGAGAAGAAAAAAGAGAAATAAAGTTTTTGCTGGGGACTGGGGAGGCAGAAGAAGAGGAAAGGGAGAAAAAATGGGTGTTTTTTTGGCTCGAGTTTTCATTGCGAAATTCGCTGATGAGGGTGAAGATGAGGATACAGGGAATAAACGGGCGGAATGGGAACGAGAATGAGAGGAAAAGGACAGATTATGACGTAGCTGAATGAGGAAGATACAAGTTTTGATTTGACATTGTTTGTCCGTCAGTCCGTCCGTCTAGCTAGTCTCCCTATGAACGAGGCGCTTGACCACATTTGATGTTTGACAACGATTTTTTTGTCACACAGACAACAGAGAAGTATTAGAATACCATCATGTTTTGGCGCTTGTCTTTGGCAAGGGCTTGTTGATAATATGTATGACAAAAGTATTTTTTGCAATTCGATTAAAACTAATGTGAAATGCCAAAAGAGGCGTAAAAACGCGATTCATGAGCGAGAGAGAGATTGGCGGTAAATTCAAATTTCTGAAATATTGAGGGAACACCGCTAAACCGTTTGAGACTGTTACATAATCGTCGCCCATAATTTTCCAGCAATTTATGAAAAACCATGTAGTAAATTTAACTAAATTTGAGCTATGCAGAAAATATGCTTATTTATGACTAAT
The DNA here is from genome assembly GCA_027743915.1 of Seira sanloemensis. Taxonomy (NCBI): domain Eukaryota; kingdom Metazoa; phylum Arthropoda; class Collembola; order Entomobryomorpha; family Entomobryidae; genus Seira; species Seira sanloemensis. Next base: position 4,966 of record JAHZMY010003601.1, read on the forward strand.
GTTTAAACAGCCGTTAAATGTTTGTTGACCACTGGGGCGATCCATAAAGACGTAACGCACCGAGGGGGGAGGGGTCTGACAATTTGTGACACAACATGGTAAGGATACCCTTCAATGTATAAGGGTGTGACGTGGGGGGAGGGGGGTCGAAAAAAAGTTTTTTTGCGTTACGTACTTTATGGACCGTCCCTTATGTTCATAAAGACAACCTGAACTTTTCCCAATCAATTCTGCATTTCGAATTATTCTTATTCTAATGTCAGCGAGAAACTATACATTCCGGAATATTCGCAGAAAAACAAGTAATCCACTAACCCAAACCCAATCAACAGAAAATACCAGCCGCTAAATTCATAATTTACCAAACAAAAATCCAAAACCAAGATGAAAAAATATTAGGGACTTAAGGAAACACACATATTTAACTTTAATCCACCAAACCCAATCAACAGAAAATACCAGCCGCTAAATTTCATAATTCACCAAAAAAATCCAAAACCACGATGAAAATATTTGGGAGACACACATACACACAAATGTACATATTTAATTTTGAATCGATCTCAGATCTCAGCTAGTCAGCTACGCCCACAATATTGGCTTTACTCCATGACCATCATCCACCATTCCTTTTTTATCATCCTTCACCATATCCTCCTCAAACGGCAGTAAAAAAACTCCACATTCGAATTTCGATTCGATTCACACGTAAGTAAAAGTAACGAAGTCCTATAATAAATACTTTATTATAACTAAAACTAAAAAGCTGCGTGAAAAAAATCCTTGACTCTGTGCACTTGACTCATCCCACAATTGCAAAAGACTTCTTCCCTGAAAATATGCCCATCTAGATGAAATCGAATTTGCACATAGGAACGATCCATAAAGTACGTAACGCAAAAAATTCTCCCCCCATGTCACACCCTTATACATTGTAGGGTATCCTTACCATGTTGTGTCACAAATTGTCAGACCCCCTCCCCCCTCGGTGCGTTACGTACTTTATGGATCGCCCCATACATATGTACACACGATGGGCTTCGACGGTTCGAGTATCGACATCGAGTCAAGTGCTTCTCCTTCTTCAAGTGCAAGTGGACAGACGAGAAAAAAACTTTTTTTTATTATATCTCATCCCCTGCTGCCCTGTCCCTTCTTCTTTTTCTTTTTACAGTAGCAATGGCTCATGAAACAATAATAAAAAAATATCCCACTACTGTGAACGATGTGTACTATGTATGAATGTATGTATTAACTTCTTCAGTCTTCAGTCTTCGGTCTTCAGTTTTTTTTCTTTCTTTCCCTTCAAGACTTCAAAACTCAAGACAATTAATTTTTTTATCCCGTTGTTTTCCTCTCTGCAGCAAGAGAAGAATGAGAAAAAAGTTGGCAGTGGCAGTGTAACAATGCTGCTATGTTGCTGTTGCTTTGTTGAGTATTTAGTATTTAGCTTTTAAACGTGTACTTAAATCAGCCAGTCAAGTCAGTCAACAGGGTATTTTTATTTTACGGGCATGGGCAATTTGCATCCGCAGCGAGTTTTACTATAAACAATGAAATGAACAATGAGAATGAGAAATGATTTGGAGTTTTGAGTGAATGGGAAAAAGATGAGAAGAGGTTTGCAGTTTGCATGGGTCCCATGATTGCTTTATTGATGACATGGAGTACTACTAATGTTTGTCATTAATTGGTAATATTGGCATTGAATGGTGAAATTGGAAAGGAGAAGTAAACATGTAATTATGAAGGTATCAATGTATAAGAGAGAATGAAACGGAAACGATGTTTTGAAGTTGAAGCATGAGAAAGAAAGTGAAGAAAAAAAAAGTTTATATGGATTTTTTTGCCATCTGGATAATATTATGTATGTACCTATACATTTATCATGGGGGAAGAAATAAAAATGGAACATGGGACTCGACATTTTCTTCATGTTAGGAATCGGGGTGAAAAGAGAAAGAAAAATTTGGATAAATATCTTAACCTGGTTTTGTTTTGGTGTGTGGGGAAAACGGGTCAAAATTTTGAAAGAAGATTTTGCAAATTTCAGCCAAGAAAGGGAAATGAAGAAAATTGATTTAGCCCTTTTGAGAATTATGAAGATGAAGGACCTCTGATTTTTTCACAGACGGATATAGGTACATATGTATGTAGTGACTAGAAAAAACGGTTTTTGATTGGGATTGAGTTGAAATGAAGAAAGGTTTAGACTAAATGTTCTGAACTCCGTTTTCATTTTGTGTATGTAAAAAATGGGTCGAAAATAAATGAAACAAGTTGGCAAATATCAGCCATAAAAGGCAGAAGGCGACGAATTTGTGAGACGAAATAAAGAAAAAAATAATTGAATCGATGTAGAGCATTTGAGGATCAAGGAAAGTGAAAATAAAATAATTTTGCGACTCTTCTACTTGGATATCATGACAGGAAATGGAAGGAAAGAGTTGACGGTTTGTAGTTCAAAATTTTTTTGAAGGATAGAAAAAAGGAAAAACATTTTGGACCTACATAATTTTAAATCTGTGTGAAAAACATCGGGTGGATTTTGCATTAAAATTTATTGCAGTGCTTGTCAAAAACCAGGGAAACTTAATTGTGGAAGATTTTCATTCTCAATTAATTAATTTTCAGTGCTTAAATGCATACCTATTGTCTAAATCCCGGAATTCGAAAAGAATGCATTAAAATTCCTTTCAATTATCTAATGACTATAATTTTTATTGCGTCACACTCCCATTGTGTTGAAAACTATTTTTTTACGATTTTTTAATTCAGGTGTAAACTATCGCATCTCATATATTTGAATGTAAACATTATTACCGAGAGCTACAAAAATAATATGCGCAAAAAGCGGGTGAGATCTAGGTAAGTAAATAGTAAATAGCTGTGGGGCATGTCAAAGTTCATCGAAAAAATAATTAATAATAAAGCTACTTAATATGTACATATATATATATATAGCGATGACTTGAGCAATTTAAAACGAGCAAAATTCCAACTCATTGTCGGCCAGACCAATCGTAAGCACATCATAATTAAAATCATAATCACCCACATCATCACCACTCATGTCCTTGTCTCTGACTACCCCAGGAATCTTATCTACCTGAATTCCAGAATCATTGCATTGCAATCTTTCATTTTCACAAGAACCTTCCATCTCCATCTGAGCGAAATCCTCCACTTCCGGTACAGTTTCAGTTTGCCCCATCTCCATCTTCATTTGTGTGAACTCAACTTCTGGTTCGATGTGAATTCCAACTTGCCCCAATTCTCGGGCAACTGACACGGGCAGTTCTACCTCAGCCTCCGACTTCATTCTCGGTGGGGTTCCGACTTTGACCTCAACCTCGTCCCCATTTGCCACAGTTTCCTCCACTTTCGGTTCATTTTCTCCGACTTGCTGCATTTGAGATGCCTCAAATTTCCCCACATTCCCTGTGGCACTCACCTTGTGACAAATGTTCTCCTGAATGGTCCACGCACCGCTTCGAGTCCTCCTCATAAGCTTCATCTTGAACACTGAAACACAAAATGAGGAAAAAAACTAGGGTTGGAATCGCCGAAAAACTAAATTTGGTAAATACCAGTTTTGAGGTCCAAAACCGTCCAAAACTCCAATGCCATGTACACAATTTAAAAAGTGGGAAACGTCTATGGCTGGGGCATTGTGAGACAGCGGACGTATTGGACAGTTTTGGGCATTTCCCGGAAAGTAACTTTTTCCACTTCCACTGGCAAAAAAAACTTTGCTGGGAAAACCTATAACACTAGTTTTGAAGACATAAAAACTAGCATTTTTCAAACTAAACTACAAAACTTTAATTATAATTAGTGCATTCCTTAATGGTCTTACCAACGGTCTCTTCAGGAGATGGTGGGGGGATGTTGGAGAAATCCCCATCAGCTAAAACTGAACCGCCGCTGACATCTTGACAGTTACCATTCCTGCATTGCCCCTTTGAAGACATTGAAGAAGGTCCAGGTGCTTTCTGAGACACTTCCGGTCCATTCTCGGTGGTCTCAGTCTCCCTGTGAGACCCTGCCTCATTTTCCGGAGGTCGAGCTTCGTCTTGAACCAAGCTGCCACCAATTTCCATGACTTCACATTGACCTTGTCCTTCACCTTCCTCTGTATGACTGAAGCCAGCTCCAACTCCAAAGCCATCACCTTGACCCTCGTTCTCCAACATGTTCTCAAGCTCAAACTCCATCTCATCAGTTTCCATCTCATCAGTGTCGGGGCTTTGCAGTGGCTTCTTGTAGAAGTCATCGTCGTCGGAATCGGATGACTCGGAGAAGTCATGGTTCCGATCTGAGTCGAACCTGAATCTCGGTTTGTGCTTTCGAACAATCTGTGTAAATGCAAGAGAAAGAGGGGTATTTAAGTAAATATTTTAATCACGTCCATTTTGAGACATTTTTTTCACAATTTCACTGTTTTGAATTCACAAGAGATTTGAAGTTTTAAGTTTAAGTAGGCAGAAGAAGGAATTTTGCATTGGAAAAAATTTGGAACAAAAATGGAAAAAATATTTCAAAATATGTATGTATTTAAATAGTATCCATTTTGAGACAATTTGTCACAATTTTGAACTCGATTTGAGCACAGAAGGGCTGAATTTACTTTGAAAAAAATCGGCGAAAGAAAGTCAAAAGACTATCTAAATATTTTATGCCCATGTCCATTTTGACCATGAACCTTTTTTTTACAAACGACCATTTAAAAAAGTTTTAAAAAATTCACATAAATTTTTCCTCAAATAATGATTTTTTTGCACAGAATAAAAAAACTCTTACCTTTCCAGAGATCTGCACTGCAGCGGAACATTCACTCCCACTCCCATCCCCGAAACCGAAACCGAACCGGAAGCCAAGCCAAGTCAACCCTCCTTCTGGAGACGATGAAGCCGAAACCTCAGTACTAGCCGAAGATGAAACTTGCTCTTGCTCTTGCTCCTGCTGCTGGACAAAAGTATCATCCTGAAGTGACACCAAGAAATCCCGACCAAGAAGATGACCCCCTTCCTGGACAAAGCTCTCCCCCCGACTCTGAGGGAAGCCTAAGCCATTCGGAGGCTGAGCAAAATCCCCATCCTGGAGAAAAGCGTCACCTGGTGCCGGTGCAAACTCGACATCTTGCTCGAACTGGGTCGCCCCATTGTGGAAGTTCCCAAACTGGAAGTTCTGGACGTTTTGGACGAGGTTGAACCCTAGATTCTGGACGAAGACGGGGTCATCCTGGAAAAACTCTTGACTTCCATCTGCAGCCCCATTCTCACTCATGTCATCTTCGACTTCTTCATCAGGGTCATTCATGAAGAGGGGGTCGTTCAGAACATACGCGTTACTTTGGGGAACATACAGGTCATTCCAGATGTGTCTTTGGGGGACATAAAATTCATTCTCGACGGTCCTTGCGAGGCTCAAATTGACGCTTCTTGCCCCTTCCAGTCCTTGAAAGCCTCCACCGCCAAAAGCTTGTCCCTGGAAATCTGGAGGCGGGGAAATGTCATCTGGTGGTGGTGGGATTGATTCTGGTCGAGAATCTTCCATGCGACGCTCCTTCGACCCGAAAATTTTGCTCCAGTCCCACCTCGAATTTGGCGGCCGGTTGTAGTCCAGGTCCTCCACTAGTGGATAAGGCTGGACCAGGATGGGCTGAGCAATGTAGCGGATGTCCTGGTGGACAAAGGCCAGTCTTGGGATTCTGAAGCGGATGCGGTTCGGGTCCCACGGGGGGAGGAGGCCGACCTGCTGGTAGATGGACCATTGG
>JAHZMY010003602.1:0-10390 GCA_027743915.1 Seira sanloemensis
AATCCACGCAAGTTTTTCAACATTGATGCCACATTTATCGCGGGTGCAAACCCACAGAAAATCCACGTTTCTTTCTCGATATCGAATCCATGGTGAATCCACTTTAAAATGCGCATTGGGTATTCATATAAACAGTCGACTGTGTAACAAAAACGTACGACATTATGGTACTATGGTACATAAAGATTTAATAGACTAAAAATTTCACTAAAACTAAACTGACAATGCTTTCTGCCATATTTTACAGGTACAGAATTTAAATCATGTACAACATTGACTTGATCATGGACTAGGTTAATCACGTCAACACATTAATCTAGCTTATTTGTAAAAACCAAACAGTTACACAAAAAAATATGTAAATACCTATGAAATGCCAATGCCAATCAATATTCAAACTCTGCTGAAGTAATATTTGATAGTAGATACAGTAAAATACATTCACACATTTTAAATACAACTCACATCAAATATTAAATCCTATAAGTATTTATTTATATATTTGGAGAATATATCCTACTGCTTACAAAGTTGTTTTAGAGAAATTCATCCTTGGCATTGTAATTCGGTTTAAACCAATATGTTCCATTTGCAGGTCCAATGTCATAAATCCAACAACGGCATGGAAGTACTTACATAACTGCGCTGTTGTTGCCTAGGACAAGGGCGTCTTTAACCAAACATTCCCATTTGCCTTCGGGTAGTTGTTCACAATGAAAACCCTTTGCTTCAAGGCGGCCCGTCCTGTTTTCGAAATCTGCAAAAATTTACATTCACAACAATTATTCTAGCAAAAACATGACCAGATCCCAAACGCCGTTTTGTAATACTATTTGGTACTATAATTAAGCTACACATGTATATTTTCGACATACATACATACATAAAAGTGGCAGGGCAGTATAAAAATGCCAAACGCAAAATTAGCAATATGAAAATATTGTCCAACTCAAAAGTGGTACCATAAAAAAATTGTCAAACATATAAAGGCAACGCAAAAATTCATCATTGACAATAGTGACAAGTTGTCACTGACAACCAGACATATAGAATTCGCTGCATAATACCACTTTTATTTTTGACATTTTTATATAAAAAATCTTGCAGCCTTAGGGACGGACCCACCGGTTTAATCGTTAGATTATGTTAGTGGGTGGTCAAGCGCTGGCGTGACATTCAATATGTTCGCAAATGAGAAAAGCGTGACATTGGTTGGTTGGTTGGGTGGTTGGTCAGAAAAAAGTTTTTTTAGCGTTACGTAATTTAGTACGTGACATCTGCAATAAATTCAATTTATAATAGTAATAATAATAGTATCCTTCCTTTTCCCTCACCTTCGACAATATGCTTATGTATATCACTACTCTTACGAAACGGCAGTCGCTTTTTGTCTATGACTTACCTTTGTCATATTAAATTTCAAGTTGTACAACTGGGGCAACCTAAGAAATCCGTTAGTGACAGAATGATCCGTTAAATACGCATTCTTTTCCAAGGGCTCCGGCCTTAAGCTGAACTCCCTCAACTTTGCCAAATCCGTGATATTTGGCTCACGCGCTGCCCCGTCCCTCGACCCTTCAGGGAGTCCTGTGACCCCCTCATCATCCAGAACCTCGTGCTCCTGCTCTGTGTACACAAAGTCACTGTCAAAGGAGAGAATGTGCAAGCTTTCGAGTCCCTGGAACCACTTGCACACGGCTCTGAACTGCGCCTTGGTCATCGCCATCCGCAAATGTTGGACATTTGGAAAGATTCTGGCAATCTGCTGAATCTCACGGGGGGTGAGCAGGTTGGAGAGGGGCTTGCGGCTAATTTGAAGTCTGGTGACACTCGGCACCACCATCTCAATCTGCTCGAGGAGAGGGAGGTCAAACCTTTCGGTGCCGTAGGCGTCCCCTTGGTAGTCCAATGACAACTCAGAGAGCTTAGGACAGTTGAGTAAACTTAGAATGCCAAACATCGTTTTGATGCCGTCCTCTATGTGCAGCTTTTCCAAGTTTGGAAACATGATTTGGTCTGCAATTTAAAAATTAAGGATTTATTTTCGTATAGTACGGCAACGGAATATTTGGTAATGGCAAATGAAAGTGTTGCGTTTGGTTAGGCGCAGCTATGTACAAGTTTTGTTAGAGGTTCTGTGGAAACTATTAAATACAATTATAGCTTTCTGGTTGTTACATCAAGCAAATTCCATTTTGCATTCATTTTTACCCTTTTTGCAAACGAATGGCTCGAAATTGGAAAATAAGGGGGAAATTAATTGATGAGGCAATATTTTTACCAGTCAAGTACAGCCTACCTTTTCGCTATAATTTTCGACTATTTTTCTACCATGAAGTTATTTAACTGGAGAGAGCTTGAAAATTATTTGATTAATGCACATAGGATCGATCAAAATTTCTGCTCTATCATTCACTTGGAAACAACTGCTTTGCACTTAATTTGAATACAAATTTTTAGTGTAGCATAACAGGCAAGTAGTCGAGGTGAAAGGGTGGCGCAAGATTTTGAGCTCCAGTTTGTCTGGAAATTGGCAAATATATAGATTCATATATGCTGAAATATCCGGAAATTACGTAAAAATCCTCGAAATCAAGTGCAGCAGATAACCCACAATCATTTCTGAGCCGTAATCATTTTCGTTCAGATACAAGATTACGAACGTTGACGCAGTGCCCACTTTATTTGATAAATACATTCCCAAGCTCTGGCCAACTGAATTTTTTTTCAACTTTTTCGTGCCCAAAAAAATTTTGAATTTGAAAATTTTGAATGCACCAGTTGATAGAAACATATTGTTCCATTATTTTACATTCTTGGGCATAGTTTTAAATTTTGAGTTATTTTGCGATACAAGTCCGCTGCCACTCCATGTTAAGCAAAGGAGAAAAAAAATTTTTGCTTTGTTGCGTGCATCCCAGCCGACGTCACAGCATCAGCATCCCAATAAAATTCGATTGTGGGCTTACACTTTTTGCAAAACTTTTAGCGGCGTCGAACCAAACTGAAAAAGTGCAGTTGGCCTTACCTTTATATATACATACCTTGATAAATTCCTGAGCTTGGTCATAAGTTATTGGCACTATGGCGCCGGTAAAGTTACTTAAAAGTGTAAGATTCAGTTTCAGCATATTTCAATCTAAGTATTTGACGTCAATTACGGAACCACTTTTCAAAATGTCTTTTATGGCATTGTTATTTATTTATTTATTTATTCAGTACAAGGGGAGCCCTATAAAAATAGGTAAATTCAGCCCCAGGGTCATAAAGATTCATTGTTATAAAGATTCCGCATTTGTATTTAATACTTCGGGTAGTTTAAATTAGGGATTTTTTCTACTGCAAAAATTAAGTCTACTTTTCGTCCCCAAAAATTTTGATGCTACCCACACATCTCATAAAAACCATCCTGGTGCAAAATCTGGATAATGTGTAAAGTTAGATCTGCAAAATCCGTTATTCTTCACTTGGTGAAAGAATGTTCTGCAGGTGCTTTCTAGTAGCATAATAATGGGTTTTGGAATTAAAGAGCGTTATTTTGGAGTAGAGAAAACCTTCTGAGAAAAGTGGGTTATTCACTATTTAGCATCTACTTGTCTCAAAAGTAGAGTAAGCGCAAAGCGAGTGCACAGCTTAAATTGGATTCTTCTAGAAAACTCAACTTCAATAAAGAAATTACTTCGAAAATCAAAAATCGAACTTTTTGTATTTGATGTACTACGTACCACTGACGTTTTTCCACCGACCTCATCACCACCAATCATCATCATCACGTCACCCATGTTATTCCACCCGACCCGGACCCATCGAGCACACCAACAACCGACAACCGCCCAACACGTCAGATCGGTGGTGGCACTCAATGAATATTGTCCACTTACGATATCGGTTAGCTGCTGCTTTCATACTGCTCAAAGCCCCTTACCATCACAATTACCCTCCAATGTATAATTTTACTTGACCATTGTTCCCCTCTAAAACCAATAGTCAGGTGCCACCTACCACCTACCATCTTCCATTCAGTTGAGGATATGTTATCTTTGGCTCATGTACATATTTATATCATTTAATTTCTTTTTGTTACAAACTAAGCGTGGGCGTTAAATGTTTCCGACAAGTTTCGCAAGTTGAAATAGGGGCATTATGACTAGACGATAAAAAAAGTTTTAAAAAATCTGCGACTTGACCATACGTCATTTTCTGTTTCCTGGAGTATCATTAAATACTATCGGCCACCAGAAACAAATAGGGGGAGAGTATCGCCGTTTGCCCCACAATTTTCAATATTGATAGATTGCACTTCGTCGGCGTTTTCTGTCTTAAAAATCCTAGTTTTGTAATCAGTCGAAGTTACTAACTTTGCCGTAGCGATGCATGCAATCAAAAAATCTAGTACTGAAATAAATTGCGCCCCCACCTATCAAGTCAGTCTTCTTTTACTTGTATATATGTCTCTGTAAATCAGTGTCATATTTATACATCTGCTTCATCGAAATCTACCGTATATAACCGGTGGTCTTTTATACAACCTGATAATAATTTCATTAATTCTCTTGTTTAAAGCAATAAATTGTACGGTGGAAATTGCAAGTTGCACTTCCAACCTGTCGGGTCCTGTCGCAGCGCCGAGCCAACTTCCGGCAATTCCCAGCGGCACAACTGAAGCCTTCTCAGGGATTCCCCATTTTTTCCAAACACAGTTCTAAAGTCCTCTATTGTATACATACTATTCACATTGAGTCGTAGCTCTTGAAGCGGAAATTCCCTCAACAGAGGCAAGAATCCCCTTGGGTATTCCCCATCCATTCCATTTATATTCAGCGTGTTTAGCTTTAACCGACTCAATTTCAGCCCCGAAAGGAAGGTCTCTCCTCGCTCCTTGTTCATGCGCGGATTATCCGGCCCTGTGATAAGCGTTTGGAGGTTGGGCGCCTTGAGGAGGAAGGCGCGGACAAAGTCATCTTTACTCCACTTCCGGAACCGTCCATGCCGCTGACGAACAGGTTTAAACTCAAATTCGCAATGCCCAAGCTCAAATGTCGTCAAGGTGTTGTTGGCTCTGGGAAAGAGGTCCTGGATTGTTTCTGCATCCAAATGCCCATCGAGGTCGATGTGGGACAGCCAGACACTCGCCAGAATGAAGGTTTTTAGAGGAGGCGAGTTGTCTGAGAAGACGAGCTCACCCACGTGTGAAATGCACAAGTTCCTCAGGGTGACCTTGAGGTAGGTCAGGTTTTTGAAGGAGAGATTTGGCATGATGATTGGCGCCAGGGGTCTGCACTCGGTCAGCGGACCGACGACGTTCACGCTTGAGAAAGGTTTCTCCAGGATTTTAGGGAATGTACTTAGAATAGGATGAAGTGAAGCCTCGGGAACAGCGTTGTGGCAGCCGAAGTAGTGAACTTCGGTGTGGGTGAGAAAAGTTACTTGGAGGACAGCGCTACGGCGCCAGTGGCCGAGGGATATGTCACACCACTGCTTGCACACCTGCCGGATTGTCTTGAGGTCGGTGAAAGTGAGCATCTCAAACAGTAAGGAGAGCACCTGTAATCCAGAATATCGACCGTGAATACGAAAAATGGCTATATGTATGCTCTGAGTGTCGTCTGGAAAAATTGCTATATGCTTTGTGTTTTATAAAAGCATTTAGCCAGTTTTTTGCGTATTCACGGTCTTTATTGAGTTTGAATGCGTAAATTTGGGTATATGAAAGTGATGTTGTTTGTATAAGTGGCTATATGAAAAAAGTGTGTAATGTCAAAACGCCATTTGAAATAACAGCTGAATCGTAACCTATGACATTTGGGGCTAACTGCGAAACCGTTTTCAAAATAATTCTTCATTATATTGTGTATCGGTGACAAAAACCTACGTTTAAATTGATCAACTAGCAAATAAAATCAAAATTGAAAGTTCATCTTCATCCAGCAGGTTTTTTCAAATGAACTCTGAAATTCGCCATATTTCATATACAGATTTCATATACTACATATTTCATGTAGTGACTTTTACAAACAAGACCTCTTTCATATACCCGATTGTACGAAATCATAGTCGAATAAGTCGATTGAGTGATTTTAGCGTATCGGGCTATGTATGTATATGCATACATAGATAACTCAGCTTACAAAAAAGATATTTCTCAAATCTTTTGGTTTTGACCCACTGACTACGTAGGCAGAATTTTTAAAACTGATTAACTGATTTTAGTGACATAATCTCTTCCATAAGAAAAATATTGTAGAAAAATTTAATTGAAAGTACTTTACCACAGGATTGGCCAAAGGAGGGGCTTCTTCATCCAATCGACTTTTTAGTTGTCTGGTCAAGGCGTTGGGCAACGTTGTGGCGCCATTCTCATCAGAAGTGTCGCTTCCAGTGCGCTTTTGCTTTTTCGGCGCCATTTTTACAACATCTGACAATTAGTCTGCACAAAAATTCTGAAAAGCTGTAAGCAACTATAGTGATGAGTAATAAAATGTATAACGTATTATTTTTCATCGGAGTTGAGAACCTTTAGAAAAAATATCGAATGATCTAGATTTATGATTAAATCCAACAGTCCAAGAATATGTATATGACTAACGTCTCATTCTAATGTAGTCCCCGTTGACACATCTTGAACGTGAATATAGACATACTAACTCTGTAACTCTATGCATAGCAAAACTTCAAATAATTTGAGGACACTCATAAATTATTTGCAAAACTCGAGCTTAAATTTAAGAACTCAAAATATAGTAACTGTTCTTGATACTGATTTATTTTCAAAAGCAAATTATTTTGAACACTTTTCGTAGTTAAATTGCACCAGAACCTGTGGTGTATTATCTATAGCGAGAAAATGTTTACGGGAAGTGTTTAATAAGACGCAAAATACTATGCTACACTTGAAACGTCATTTCTGTCGTTCGTTTTAAGGGTCTTATACGATTAGGTTCATGTAAAGTCAGCCAGTGTCAGTTACATAGTTAGTCACTGAGCACTAGTCACGCTGTCCCTCAAACACTACAAAATAACGTTTATCGGGACAGAATCACGGAAAATAAATCACATGATACAGGCTTACACGTCACTCAAACTGTTAGAAAAGATAAGTAAATATGCATAAGCATAATCCTTCAATAGAACAGTACAGGAACAGTATGTCCAAACTACCAGTTGACGTTTCTTCCGCAAAACCAAAGTTCACTAAACGAACTATTTTTGGCACAAAAATTGAATGTTTCAGTACGTAGAAAATTCAAATCTCAATATTTTTTTGCTGGCAAAATTTCAACAAAATGTTACGAGTTGTGCAAATTTAAAAAAATGGCGAGAAACATATGCCTGTCGTTGCAGAGGGTATATTTTGTGATGGGAGAAAGTTTTCACTCAGAGCATTATGTGAGACACGGAGAAAGCATGAGAGAAAGTCAGCTGCAACCAGTTGCTATAGCATGATGTCTTCTCGATTCAAGAAGGTTCCACAGATATTACTTTCTCTCTCCTTAACTTTCCCTTCTCTCTTACTTCATTTTTATGTATGCATACTATACACACAACACACAAGCACATATGAACTCGTTATATGCATATTATGTTAATATTATATGAAAGGCACGATATGATTAAAAGAATGTCTATGTGATGTCACCATCATCAAGTAGCTTGTAATAATGATAGTCAGCAAAATCCGAAAGTAAGCTGCTAAAATGCTTTGTCAAATGATGATATACGTAATAATGGATCGAATCTTTAATTGGCGCGATTATTCATTAAAGTCAGGTGAAATAGGTGGAAATAGACATTAGGTGAAATTAAGTGGTCCTTTCCAGGACAACTTTAAAACACCTAAAATACATATTTTGGTTTTTATTCACATTAAAACATACTTCTATAATTTATATTACACATATGGCAATTTTTTGTAATATTTTGTCACAGATATTTGTTTTAAATACGAATTTTAACGCCAATATTCATATTGTGGCGACAAATATACATTATCTTCAACAATATGGATAATTTGACATAAATTGAAGACTGAGCATACATGTTCGCCCTACTTTTACAGGATACATGTTTGAGTTAGTATTCTTAGTTTCTTAAAGTTAATATAAGGTGTTCGTAAGGACTTGAGCGGGAAGGGTTATATGGACTTTGTAAAAGCCCCCTAAGTTTTTCAGCAATGCAAGACACAAATTTGTAATTAATACATAGTCCAAACCTTCTAATTTTTTGGAGTATGCATATTCTATTCCACTTTATAAAATTCTTTATCAAAATTACTAAATTGAAACGGCCAATTCTTGCCAATGCCAATATGCTGAAAATTTGCCTTTTCTAAGAATTAAGTTCATATTTATAAACCGAGTAAGAATGAACACTGACAAAAAGCATGCATGAGAAATGGAATTTTCCAAGATTGTGGGGGTAACTTGAGATATACCGTTTACAAGTGCTTATATACTTTGATAAATTCTAAAGTGAAAGTTGTCAGAAATTAATGAATCTCGAACGGGGTTTATGTCCGATGCAATGCGAGTTTGCGTATGAAATATGGAATCTCTTGCGAGAAAACATGAAAAGGAAAAAAATTGCGTCGCAAAAGCATCACAGTAAAATGCATGGAACACAAACTTTCTTCAGCATCGTATGCCAAGAAGACTGTTGCTTCACAACACGAACTTTCTCTCACATTCCTCCGATGGTGGTGCTGCGATCTTTCTTTTTGTATTTTCGAGAAAATTATCTTCACTTGAGTTTGTACAAAACCATTTACTTGTAAAACATTGTAGCATCTACTCTGGCTGTTTAAAAGTTTAGTCAATTCGCACGGATTCGTCATATTATAGGTAAGATAAATACAAACATTTAGTGATTATTGCTGGACAGTTAATGTTGAAGTTACAAAATTTTAAATAGCGAAGTCTACTACCACCAAGCTGCAAAATACTAGATAACCGTCCACCATCTAAAGCAAAAAATAAGGCTGGTAGCATCAACACTTGACGCGCAATAAGACGCCACAAACATGTGAGTTTTTTTTCAATTTTATTTCTTAAAATACCAGTTAAATTTACATGTGTTCGAGAGTATAATCCAAACCTAACTGTAAGGATATACCTTTGATATAGGTGGGCTTTGGTCAAATTTGGGAATTGATTCTTCGACAAAGTGAAAGTTATTTTTCCCGAGAAAAAAATCATCGATTACCTATGTTCTGGGTAAATATTGGTTAATCGTTGATAATGATTAATTTCAGGCTTATGTTTAGGGCAAAGTTGCTAAATGCAGAAGTTATTTGAGCTGCACTACCGCGACAAGTTATATTTTCTGTATTCGCACAAGTTGTTGAAATGAATATGAATTTGCATTCTTTTTTTGTTTGAGAATGTGTTATATTAATATTTTTGGCATTCGTAATGAGTAATTTTGCTTTGAAAAAAGCTTTGCAATCCACATTTTATTGTGCTCAATTGTACCTGGACTTTCCGAACATTGGATTTATAGTGATATAAGATTTAAGAAAATATAGCTTTGTGAGTGCTATTTGGGACGAGTTTGCAATTTTGGCAAAATAAGCTTAGTTTGTCAACATTGTACAGAGAAAACGTTACATCAAATTTGAAAGGGACTTTGTATTTCTGCAATACTACGCACAAGAAAGCCCTACTAGCCATAAACGGCATGGAACAGTGTGGAAGTACGCCTATCTAGGCTTCCAGATCAAAAACCCCGAAGTTTCCTTAAGAGATAAAAAATACCCTCGCATATGGAAACGTTTTATTCAAATTCTTAATTTGTGGGGATTTGCGCAAACTCCAAAATGTAAAATTATTTCATAACTTACATCACTTACTTTATAAACAACAGTTTTGAGCTTCCAAACCAATTTTGTTATTAATTACTTCACGGTTCACATAATTAACAACCCTGAAGCACAAAAACTACTGCAAACTTCTGGGTTTCTCCAAAATTGGGTTTGTGAAAAGACCAAAGACCCTCAAGAAAAATAAATTTTCCATGATAACATGTAGATTAGTTCATCCGTATAGCAATTATGCTTTTTTTGAAAATTTCCACAGTGCTCAAATCAATTTTATTAATATCCGTCTCGAAGCAATAAACGTAATCAGATAATATTTGAGAGATTTAAAAAATCCACTAAACCGCAGATTTGAGATTTGACATGTAATATGCAAGTAGCATCAAAAGACTGTCCAGCAATTTCCCCCCGGAAACATCTATTACGACATGCCCCTTGATATACAATGTGACCTTGAGATATGTCAAGCCCGGATAAACATTAATTTTTTATTCATATTTTTTTTGTAATTTCAGACATAATCTAGTCATTTTTCTCCAAAGTATATCCACAATGTCTGAAGAATTATATGAACCGAGA
>JAHZMY010003603.1:0-10668 GCA_027743915.1 Seira sanloemensis
GCGTGCGAAATGATAATCCCAAAGAGAAAAGTAAATATACTGGCGGTAAAGTTTATTACTTCTGATAAAATATACATGATGTTTGAGTGATGTTTATGGTTTGTGTCCATTAAGCGGAGATTTTAAGGTAATGTGAAATCCGAATCGAACGCAACATCACAGGGTTTGCAGTGATTTAATTTCAGTGGAATTTATTATGTCACGTCATAAATACAGGAATGCATTCATGGGAAGCTTTTATTTGTAAAAACAAGTTAACACAAATGCTTCAGTTAATGTCCTCCTTATTTAAACTTAAAATTAATGTTTTACATTTACGCCATTTGTAGGCACAACTTCAATATCTACCTGTAACTGCGGATGCGATGCCACCGCAGCGATTATTGCTGAGTTCTGAATTTGGAATGCTGTATTATATTCCGGCAGCGCGCAATGGCTGAAATCTCTCGGCAGATATGTATAATGTGGTTGAAAGTGAATTGAATGTCATGAAGCACACAATACCCACCTTTTTTAGCCCATTAGCCCGGTCCTTAAAACTTTGGAACCAATGACTCACGGACAAACTTACCATTCACTAAAATGTTCAAAAAAAGCTTGGGGTCATGTATTGAACCGGGTGAGAGTTAAAAATTTGTTAAAAATGAGACGTTGGAATTGGTAATATGCTCTGGGTGTCCCAATCTCAATTTGCAGATACGAAATGTGTTAAAATGTTAACGGGCATTTCTGGGGGAATTTTGGGGAGATCTGAGAAGGAGTGCAGCCGACGACTACTGCCGGCGCACATATTTGAATTATGATATTCTCTTGCTTTATGAATGTATTTTTATTGTATTCTTTTCTTGTTACTTAAATTAGTGAGCTCAGTCGAGCATCACTCTCTGTTCACTTCGATTTGTACTTTGATTTTTAGTTCTGATTTGGTTGTGCCGACTCTCCGTTCAGAGAGATTTCGGACTTTGATTTCCTGTTGAGGAATTGTTCTCAAGTTTGAGATATTTGCTTTAATAAAGTCAATTAAAGTTAAATAGAGTGTTTGTAATCGGGATTTGGATTATTTGTTGGAAGCTGTGAAATTTTGGTGCATCGTTGAGCCTGCGGGAGTTCACCTTCGGCATCCTAATTTACTCCAATTTAATTAGTTCATTTCTCGAGTCGTTTATATTGTGCCGTGTATTTGACCAGGAGTTAGTACGCGGTACAACAAAATGATATATTAAACGTGAATATGAAAAAATGGCGATATGATTTTTGTTGAACATGGAAACCCTATTAGAGAAAAAATCATAGAGTCATTTTTCCATTTTCACGGTCGATATTAAGATCCTGTGCGCAAACATTTCTCTTTGTTTGATGCACCCTTGAGTAGGGAATGAGTTAGTTGCACAACTCTCATAAAGCCAAATCATAAACAACATTCGCATAGGTCACGAATTCAGTGGAAAGAGGGAATCCTTGTCCCGCCTTGTTTGGAGGAAAATATAAATAATTCTTTTCGAAATTTTAATACTTAGGAACTTGGCACATGAAAATAGTTTTTTTTATTATCAGGCGATTGGTATTGCTTTCTGTACTTTGGAGGCAGAAGCTGGGACTATTTTACCGAGGCAATTTTAGTGTATTATGAGTATGGGCTTCTTAACTGTTTTTATTATGCCCAAAAGAAAAAAAATCATGTCTTTTTTGTTCGCAGCTAATTACAAAAATTATAAATTAATTTAGCACCCGTTTATTTATTTCCACAAAATTTGCTAGTGGTAAGTTATACAAATTGCAATTTTATTATGTTAAAAATATACTTCAAAGCTAGTTTTACTTGGAGCAGCCAACAATGTACTCATAGTCACAACGATCCGTCCTTACGTCATACTGGAGGTTGGCCGGACAGTCCATGATGTACGCGTAGGTTTGAGCAACACAAGCGACATACTTATTACAGTTTGTGGGATGTTCGTAGTTCCCATCCGGGCGACCAGCGCAAGATATTTCTGCGGGGGGCGCGGAAGTCGAAGTCGTCGTACTTCTACTCGTTGTTGGAGCTTCCGTTGTGGTTGTCGTTGTTGAGGTGGTGGTGGGTGCTTGGGTGGTCGTGGTGGAGGTTGTAGTTGGTTCTACAGTTGTAGTTGGAGGCTCCTCTGGTTCTGGCCCTTCAGTTGGTGGCTCTTCAGGTTCCGGTCCTTCCGTTGGAGGCTCCTCTGGTTCAGGTCCCTCCGTTGGTGGCTCCTCGGGTTCAGGCCCTTCAGTTGGTGGTTCTTCAGGTTCAGGCCCTTCAGTTGGTGGCTCTTCAGGTTCAGGTCCCTCCGTTGGTGGCTCCTCGGGTTCCGGTCCCTCCGTTGGCGGTTCTGGGCCTTCAGTGGGAGGATTTTCAGGTTCTGGGCCCTCCGTATCTTCGTCTCCGGGTCCTTCGGTCTGTCCGTCTCCGGGACTTTCAGTTGGAGGGACCTGGCCTTCCTCAGATGAACTGCCTTCCTCAGATGATCCGGATGACTCTCCGGAACCGGGACCCTCAGTCTGACCATCCCCAGGGTTTTCCGGGCCTTCAGTCGGGGGCTGCGATTCCTCAGATGAGGACCCGCTCTCCTGTGATGAACCAGCTTCTTCTGAACCGGGACCCTCAGTTTGATCCTGGGGTGGCTCTGTAACTTCCGGGTTCTCGGGGCCCTGAGTTGGATTACGGTTTGATTCACAGCCGGCCAAATCGGGGTAGTCGCATCGATCATTCCTCGGGTCGTAATGGAGATTGGCTGGGCACCTCCTCACATACAAGTAGCGGCCAGCGACGCAAGAGATAAACTTCCTACAACTCCTGGGATGTGGGTAGTTTCCGTCTGGGCGTCCCCTGCAAAGTCGGGAAGGCCTGTTAGGTCTCCTAGAAGTGGGTGCCTCAGGCTGCTGAGTGGTTGCGGCTTCGGTGGTTGGCTGCTCAACCTCAGCTTCTTCCGTAGTTGTTGGTTCGTCAGCCTCTTCCGTAGTCGGTTCTTCCGGCTCGGCTTCAGGAGTGGTGTCATCGTCCTTTGGAGTAGTCGGTCTTTGTCTTGGATCACAACCAGCCACATCTGGGTAGTCACAGCGGTCACTCCTTGGGTCGTAATGGAGGTTAGCGGGGCATCTTCGCACGTACAAGTACTGCCCGGCGACGCAGGAAATGAACTTTCGGCAGTCCCTGGGATGGGGGTAGTTACCGTCTGGGCGTCCTCGGCAGAGTCGGGAAGGTCTTTGAGGCCTTCCAGAGCTGGGCTGTTCTGGAGCATTCGTCGTTGGCTCTTCTACTTCCGCCTCTTCAGTGGTTGTGGGGTCTTCTGGGGCCTCTGTTGGTGGCTCTTCAGGTGTTTGTGTTGTTGGCTGTTCAGCTTCTTCCGTTGTTGGCACTTCCGGTTCTGCGGTTGTGGGTTGCTCAGCTTCCGGTGTGGTCTCGTCATCTTCTGGAGTTGTCGGCCTCAGGCTTGGATCGCACCCAGCAAGCTCGGGATAATCGCATCTGTCCGTTCTGGGATCGTAATGGAGATTAGCTGGACACCTCCTCACGTAAAGATATTCTCCGGCGACGCAGGAAACGAACTTGGTGCAGTCCCTCGGATGCGGATAATTTCCATCTGGACGACCCCTGCAGAGCCTTGGCCTGTTTGGTCTTCGGCTAGTCCTGGGACGTTCCGGTTCGACAGTGGTTGGAGCATCAGTGCTTTCGTCTTCTCCATCTCCGTCTTCCGTTGTCGATGGGACTTCCGGTGCACTCGTAGTAGGATTTTCCGGCGCATCGGTTGTTGGATCTTCAGGTTCCTCTGTAGTTGGCTCTTCCGCTTCCTCGGTTGTCGAAGGAACTTCCGGTTGAGCAGGGCTCGTCGGCTGTTCAGCTTCTGGAGTGGTGTCATCATCTTCCGGAGTTGTAGGGGCTAGGTTCGGATCGCAGCCGGCAAGTTCAGGGTAGTCACATCGGTCGCTCCTGGGATCGTAGTGGAGATTAGCTGGACACCTCCTCACGTAAAGGTATTCGCCAGCGACGCAGGAAATGAACTTTCTGCAGTCCCTTGGGTGAGGGTAGTTACCGTCTGGGCGCCCTCGGCAAAGTCTTGAAGGCCTGTGGGGCCTCCTTGAACTTGGAGCTTCGGGTTCCACAGTTGTAGCTTCCTCAGTGGTGGGCTGTTGGGGAGTCGTTGTCGGGGCCTGAGGTGTCGTGGGAGGCTCCTGTCCAATGGTACATCCGGCCAGATCGGGCCATTCGCATCGGTCATTCTTCACATCATAATGAAGACCTGCGACACAATCCATCTCGTACGCGTAGGTTTGAGCTACGCAAGAGACAAACTTGGCGCAGGTAGAGGGATGTGCGTAGTTGCCATCAGGGCGTCCTTGGCAGAAGCCGGACAAAGCTGTAAAAATCGTTAAGACAATTTATTTTATTATCAATTATTTTAATGGATCATTACTGCGTAGAGCTCTAATTACTAAAATAAAAAAATGTGGTAAAAGTAGTTTTTTCGGTTTTTGAGTGACATTTATTTAAAACTTCTTACATGGTGCTGCAACCACCGCCGCCGAAAACAGTGAAGCTATCAGCGCCAGAGTAGTAACGAATCTGGACAGGTTGACTTGCGTCATTTTGAAAAAATAATTTTATGAAAAAAGGTCTATGCACTATGGTCTATGAAGATATTTGCGAAAGTTGGGTTGAAAAAGTATCGTTTCCAAATTTATTTCTGAATAAATGTTCAAATATTTTTTTGGGTAGGCTAACCCTGGACCAAGTTCACGGTCAGAGAAAATCCTAGAGAGGAGTGATTGCCAAACGTTCAAAGCAATGCCAATTTATGCGGATGCGAATCTCGTCACAACTACGTCAATCCGAATTCCACGGAGAAAATTTCCCGAACATGATTCCATTCCGTGCCTTAATCCTCATTGTCACAATGACAGAAGCTACCAAAATTGACGTAACCTTTGAAATTTACGTACATACCTATTTGTCACGGTCATAACTCTTGTTTGAGCAGATTTATGATGACACCCCGAAACCCGTACTACGTCGTGCTGTGATTTTAAACAGTTATTACGTGAAGCGCGGAGATAAATATCGTTTAAAGTCAATTTGTATGAGGAAACAACCATAAAAGCTTTGCATTTGAATACGATTTAAAAATTACGCTCGGCGTCATAATGCTGCTCACCAACATTGGCCGATGTTGGAAATTTGGGGCGATCTGAAACCCCTAAATTTTAGTATGTATCTACATATTTAAATTAGGAAACTTAATAAGTAAAAGTTTCGCGTATAGAAATTATCTAGTGTTCATACAGATAAATCACCGCAAGCACAAACCCATTGTACTTTTCCTGTGATTTTGCTTAAATGAGCATTTACAGTTTGGATTTGCCAAGCCGTAATAAATATTACTTCATACTGGACTACTGTTCTCTGAGTTCATGCAAATTCCACAAAAGACTAATGTTTACTTTTGGGATTAAGATAAATCCGTTTTTATGTGCACTGATTTATTTGAGTTAAGCATTTATGACCTTGCTACTGGGATGAGGTAATTACACAAGCGAAATACGTTACTTGGCAGAATTTAACTCCCTAGCTTGATAAGCATTATAGCTAAGCGTAGCATCGCAAGCAAGAATAGCTTACCCAGTCAAATATTTATTACGAAATTCCTTGAACACTGATGGGGTTATGGTGGATAACGTTTTGAATCAAGTTCAAGGTGCGATTTTTGTACAGAGTCCAATTAGTTTCACATAAATAATCCACTGCGGTCATTGATTTCAGGACTGAATGGTATGTGGTAATTTGAAATTTCAGTGCATTTTTGTCAATGCATCGTAAAACCAAAGTCGAGTGTAACTCTTCCACTCGAAGCAAAAAAAACTGGAATTCCAGACTGTGACTGAAATACTAGAAGGTAAATCAATACTTCAGCAAAGTACATATTCTGATTGGGGTAAAATTGAAATTCGATTGACCTGGAATATTGCTGTTCTAATGCATTGACATTTAATGGTTCCCATTTTGACAAAAGATTAGCAAATAGGAATCCCGCAAGGCGTCTGAAAGCCTTCTTGACTAAACTATTGCAAATATGTTTTTAATTGTTGCTTCACGTGGTTGCCACGGTGTCTGCAGTATTTCCACATTTCTGTAAGGTAGAAACCGATTTAGAAACAAGAAAAAAAGAACGAAAGAAATTATACAGGAAATTTAGAAACCAATTTCATTTATTTTTTTGGAAATTCTTGAACAACAATCACAACGGAATCGATATTCCGCACTTATGTTGAAGCAGGGTTGGAATCGGGGAAAAACTAAAATTGGTATTTACCGGTAAGTACCTGTATTTACCATTTTGGACGTCCAAAATCTTGCTGCCCAAAACTGTCCAAAACTCCAGTGCCAGATACTTAATGTAACAAGTGGGAAAAACTCAAAGGAGCTGTGGGCATTGTGAGACTGACAATATGATGCGTACAGTGTACGTTTTGGGCAATTTTAGGCAGTTTTGGACATTTCCAGGGAAAAAATGTTTTTGCCATCCTACTGGGAATAACCTGTAGCTGGGGAAAATCCCAACTCTATGTTCAAGCAAGAAGTGCAATGTTACAGAAACTGGAAGGGCTGACCATGGTGATGGCCGAATTTCTGATGAGTTTATTCTGTTTCGCGTGCTCAAATCTAAATATAAAACCACCAGCTCAAAAAAATCAGAGTGACGTTATGCATGGATTTATTACTAGGAACCAGGGTTTTGTAATTCCTCGTGTCAATGTGTGTTATTCCTGATTCCTAATTCCAGGTTCTGCATGGAAAGGAATTAAATTCCCAATTCTCAATTCCTTCCTTAATTAAACTTTGTAATTCCTAATTCCCAATTTCATGTCCAAATTACCAAGCAACCTAATTCCAAATTCCTAATTGCTGAATTTAATTACTTTCATAATTCCATTTAGTGACCAATAACTTGTCCTTCGCAAATAGTGTACGATAAAGGTAAAAAACGTTAGTCATAAATTATCAGACTTACATTATACAAAAACGTAAATTGTAAACATAATCGGATTTTTACTCACGAAAGTTTGAATACCTAATATAAAATTCTACACTACATATTAAATCTGCTAAAACGGTCACTAAAAATTATATTTGGCTGTAAGAACGGATGTTTATTGAAGTTCACATACAGACGAAATGTATGACGACATGCTACGTGGTCTGGTTACCACGCTAATATTTATATTGGCCGGACGGCCCTTCAATTACGGCCAACTCAGCAAGTCGCCCAGTGAACAGATAAAGGCCTGGGGAGTTTTATAAAAATTGGGTAGTGTTGGTTTGGCCACGGATTCGGGAGGAAGTACATGGTTTATAGTATGTGCTGGTTTCCCAAAAACTCGCGTGATTTTATGAGTGCTTAGGACACAGAGACTTGGTTTAAAGATTGTTTTCAATAACCTTCGTGTCCCACGCCTTTTCCGTGTCTCGTTGACGAGCGTTGTGACCTTGATGGAGCTATTAGGACATTTGGAAATTTTTCGTACATTCTTTGCTGTCTTGTTACGCTTTGTACAATACCTTAAAATGTAAAATGAGTGGAGAATGGTAGACATGTGTTTGTACTGCATAGTCATTTTGCCTGCAGACGACGCTATTCTTGGTGTGATATTGGAGAATTTATGATAATATGGAACGTCAGTTATAAAGGAATACTGTCGAATGACGCATCTCTCTCTGGTTGTCAACTAGAAATAGACTTAATATTACTCATTTATTGACAAACCCACTAGGCGACTTTTTTTATCAGCAAACCAAAAACCCAAGACAATATTTTGGCAGTGTCTATTAATAAGTCCACCTCTAAGTTTAGGGAAACAAAGGTATGAATAAAGTGCACATGCAGAACATGTAAATGTATGAATGTTATAACATTACAGACACTATGCCATATTTTGCCATGTTATAGGTAGCTATCAAGTTATGTTACATTTTAAAATTATGACAACAGCAGCAGGTTCACAGTAATGACATTTGCCAAATCAATAGCCCTTAACGGCGTGCTCATCTCAGCAAAATTCAGCGAACCGAACCTGATCTTGATTGCATCGCATGATGCCAAAAATTTGGTTTCCTCCTTTAACCTGAAAGACGGCAATTGTCTGCCCAATTTAACCTTGATCTGTTGCTTTGCCGTCTTTGATTCCAAGTAGACTTGACCCATGCTACCAAAGCACATGGAAATGGCCAGAGCGCAATCCAAAAGTCCAACTAGAGACAAAAGGACAAACGGTGTGTCCCAATGGTCGCGTCGCGTTAGCTTCACCAACGTTGATAGAAATATGGCTTGGCTAGAGACGATGGCGACCACAAAAGCGAGCCGGGATCTGTGCTGGCAGATCTGGTTGCCGACAATGTTTATTATCTGGAGTTGTCTGTACATCCGATGTAGCACAATGCTGGGCTGAGCCGCGGTCAAGTATTGTTGCCTGAACAAGGCGATGTTTTCCCTTAGACTAACAATGCCGATTGCCTCCATCACGCCGACCATGATTGGAAACATTCTGTCAGCGTACGCCCAGATGAGGTGATTGGTAATCAGTACGATAATCCTTGATAACATATTTATGCAGGAACTTTTGGAGCCTTCTCTTCTGCATTCAGGAAGAATCCAGTAACCAAGGAGACTGGGCCTAATAGAATTTGTCAGCGTTATTGTTATAGCATCACAAATGAAATGATCTATATTTCTGTTATAAATGTTAAAGGGTTGACATCGATTAAAATGTCGAAATTATTGAACCACAGTTCTAATTTCGTAAATCTTAAGAAATGAGAACGCTTTTGTGCGCCAACGTGAATATATCGTCGGTAAGCGATGAAACGGCACTAATTTCCGTTTTTGTGGACTTTAAAGGCACCATTGTTCTGCAGACTTTAAACGTCACTAACTCAGTCGGGTGAGAGCTTTGGAAAGGCACTAATTTCTTAATGATAGTTTGAAAGAAGGCACGAAATAATTGATACCATTGTTAATAACCTTTATTAATTTCTCATGATTAGAATTCCATCAATTTTTCATTGTTATCATTATGAAACTCATGTCTTTTCTAAACCTCTCTCCCAACTGAGCTAGTGACTTTTAAAGTCTTTAAGAAAGGAATTAGCGCATTTTGAAGTATGCCAAGTAGAAAATTTGGGCCTACCGACGATATGAAAATGCAACACATTTTAGAAAGCCTTACATCTATGCAATGTTCGCATTCTTTCACAAATTCATAGTTAAAGTGAAAAATTCACTTGAATGAATATACAAAGCCGGAATAAAATATCTTACCTGCAAGGATCAGAGAAATGCAAGCCATATACAAAGCCTACGGGAAGAAATACACAAGAGAAATACAGAGCAAGCGCCATCAACACGTTCATTTTAGAGAGCGATGGCAGGCTCTTAAAGTGCGTCCAAAATTTTAGTTTGTCTCGTTTCCAAAACATCCTGTCAAACTGTAATATACCATTGCAGTACAGAACGATATCGTCAGATTTTTCCGGGCAGTCCATCAAATGCGCTAAGCACGTGGTGTAGAAGGCAATTGCATAAAACGAAATGACGCCAGAACTTTCCTCTCCCCTTTTGAATCCGGATTTTGAGTAAACAATGAACTGAACAATGATTGCTACGGTGCAGAGCAAGTAAATGGAACCAGTGAACCGACACCATTGTCGGCGTTTGAGATGATCCTGATGCAAGCTTGGGCTGGATTTTAAATAATTCCACTGAAAAGGAGAGTCATGGAAAAGGTTTGCAAACTTGAAAAAATGTGCGAGGAGCGGAATAGTGTCCGAAAACATTCTTAATCAATTTTGGCGTACTTCAAATATTTATTTCAGTGAATACTTTGAGAAAGACAACCTATATACAATATATGCCCAGTTTGACACTGTTTGCGAAAATCGAATGAAAGCAAAAATAGCTGCTGCAGAGTAAAATGGGTCTAACAAAGTTTATTTGGGCCGTCTTCCCCCAATAATGTCAATGCCTATCTTCAACAATCTTTTCTGTTACGCGAAATGTACGCATATACCGTAAATGACCAAAAGATAGCCGGGCTTCCAAAGATGGCCGGGTTCTAAAGATAGCCGGGGGTAAAAGCACCAAGTTTGAGAATTTAGCCGGGCTTCTAAAGATAGCCGGGTATCCAAAGATGGCCGAGTGACATGTCTATTGTAAACACTGAGCCACTATATTGCATACAATATATATCATTCAGGAATCAAAGTAAGACTTATTTAAAAAATAAAGTACAGCTAACTTGTTTTTCAAGTGCAAGTGTTTAAAAGTTCTATGGAATTTAAAATCAAGGCAATCAAATGCGCAAAAATTAAACTCCAAATATTTACCTTAAGGCCATATTAACAAATATTAAAGAAATTCAGTGGTTACGGGAGCACGAAGACAGGTCCCGTAAGTTTAGCCTGATCAATTCCCCTAATATCTTCAATAATAATTCTGCCAGCAATAATCGAGTAACAATTTAAATTAGTATATTCACGCTGTAATTGTAACGTTATTCAAAAGGTGCCTTGTATGTTTAAAATCTATGAGAAAAGTCTATATTGCATTCAGAATGTTATAATTATTTTGATGCAACTTTATCAACATTTGAGTTTTTAGCCGGGGT
>JAHZMY010003604.1:0-14913 GCA_027743915.1 Seira sanloemensis
TTATCTTGAACTAGATTACTAGAAGTTTGATTAGAACTGGTTAATCTAATTTTTACATTTTATATACTTTTTACTTTTTATATATTTACGTATGGATTAAATAGGGGCCGAGGTTCATGACGATCTGCCTGCTCATACTCCATCATGTAAAGATAACTTTGTTAGAACAACGGTCCCGCCTTAAATCGAAAAGATGTGTTTACAAAAATCATACCACCTTTTACCAATAATATCTCATGGATCATTTATAATTTGTAAATAATATAATAAGGAGTTTGCACATGGTGTTACCTTTAAACTTGGCCGGCTAATAGATTTTCATTCATTTTATACTTTTGAATGATAGGTTTTTAATACTAATGATTCAAAATTCACTTGTATGAAGGAATTTTATGTTAATGTCTTATATGTTAAAGTCTTTTATGTTAAAGTGTTAATGTTAATGTTAAAGTCTTAATGTTGATGTTCAGTCTTTTATATTAATGCCCTTATTGTGTGCACTAAAACTTTTCAACGGCACAACGTAGAGAGACGTGTAATACGTCATTCGAAAGTCCTAAAGTTTTAGATGTATTTAAAGGTTTTTTTTAAAATTTGACCAACGCGTGCAACAGAAATGACGAAAAATCGGTTACCCCATGCAACCTTATGTAATTGTATGTATAAATTAACAATTATTAGAAGAGATGCAATGTACAGTGCTGAATCGCGTCATACGATTGAATAAAATTTGTCTCGGGCTTCTACGAGTGTGGGGTACTAGTTATTAATTACCCCAACAAACTAAATAACGGTTTTTAACTGGATTCGCAACTACAATAATAAAGTGGTTAGTTAATGAAACAGTATTTTCTGTAAGTTATGAAATCCGAAGTACGATTGGTGCCTTTTCTAATCTCAGAAAGCAGGTCGGTTATTAATATAATGCTAGCATTTAGCGGGAATAAGTGATGTACCTTACCAATATTTTTAAACAACGAACACAATTTTATGTGCTACAAAGGGAACTGAAGTACAGAAATTCAGGCCTACTGGATACTCATATTCTTATTGACACAAAATATGCAAAGCAAGCAGTCATTGTCTTTTTCCATCTTTGTCAACACATAACCAGTACTGTTCTTTAACTATTAATAATGTTTCTTTTTCTTCAACCTGAGCGCACCTTTTTCTAGTGATACGTTACCTAATTTTTTAACGGGTCATATTTCAGCATTATGCATACTTTTTGCAATATGCTGGAACGTTGTTGATCATGCTTTGAGCTATAGCTTTTTTCTTTCTTTCAATAACCGTTTGAAGTTGTGTTAATGCTATGAGCGTATCAGTAAATTTCTATGTGAATAATCTTGCAATTAGAAAGTAAAGAAATATACGATGGGCTCGAAGAGAGTCGTTTTTTCAGGCAAGCAGCCACTTTTCAACGCTTCTGCATTTCACAGCGGCATGAACGAATTTTAGTCCTTTTTTGGGTCAAAATAATATTTGAAATTTGATATAGGGAAATGAGAAATATCAAACACTGATTCATGAATTACTGTTTCGAAAATTTTAATGTTTGTTTGGAAATAAAAGGAGGACCCTTTCTCAACATATATTGTTCACCAAGAAAGTAAGCTAAATTTTGTTTTGCAATTTAAGTTCTACGATATTTGTAACTAGTCTATCCCATTCAGTACAATTAAATTTAAATAAAGCTTGATTCAGAAGTTTATGTACAAATCCATTGCAATTAACAACTACCACAATTTGTAGACATTAAAATTTAAAAAAATATCCTCGCCCCTTCTCGTGTTAAAGGAAAAGTTGATTTTTTAATCCAATAAGGAAAGATTGAATCGTTTTGATAAATATATTTGAGGGTTTAGTAAGTCACCTTAAACTTGAAGACTAGCTGCATATACCGATTCAAATATTTTGAAATAAAAATCTTCATCAATCAGCATCAACGTCAATTACCAATGCGAAATAAATTTGAAATTAAATGTTCTGCTGTTGTAATTTTTAGAAATGGATTCCCGTGAAGTAATGTTCGTGAGCTGGGATTGCGCTGCAAAGATAATACCCTGGGTAGCCGACCAATATGAAAGTTGCAGGAAGACCGTATCGTCGGATGACCTTGAAACTCGTCGGTTCAGCCCGTTTGTCATGGAAGAACACTAAGATTACCGGCTTTTCGAGGAGATGAATACCGAGTTTTACCGGCGCCGAGTATTTCTTCTGAACAAGTTCTGCTATATAATGGAGGTTTTCTTTTATTCAATGAAGGTCTTCGAAAAATAGTGGGAACCGAAGGACGTTTGCTTGATCGCAAATCGATCAATTCAATATGTTGCAAATCTTGCCACACTGGATTTGGGGACGTGAAGTCAATGCTGGATCATTTCGTACGCGTTCACTTTCCAGTTAACCTTATGACGCCCAACGAACGTGTCTGCCTACAGTTACCCATAAAAATTACGAATCGATTCGTAAAACATTATAACAGAGGTACTGAATTTCATTTGTTACGTCAGTTTTAACCTAAACCGCAATTACCTTTTACATTTCAAGCACCGTTGGCTTATGGCACGCACTAGCTGAATGTTTTGTTTATTACACAAGCCGCAGTTTAAAAAAGTAACTTTCTTAAATCTTAAACTGAATCAGAGAGGAAACATGTTTCAAAACACTTTATATTGACTTGGCAGATTATTGAACTAGTGCGAACCATAAGGTTATATGGGCCTTCCAGACTTACTTTCTCCTCCAACTATTCTTTCTTTTTTGATATAGATGTAATGAATCATCTTGTAAAAGCTACATCTAACCTTCAATTGGCCATTCAGAAGGAGTTACTGGACGAGGAACTGACGGAAACAACTACCTCAAGCGAATTTGGAATGTAGCAGTGTTTCCGGAGGTTCTTTTACTTAGAACACTTTAAATTTTAAAAAAATGGGATTTATACAAAATGTAAGTATCAAATACAGCAAAATGCACATTGTAAAAAAATATATGAGCAGTAAGTAACGTGCGACTATGATTGAGCTCAAGAATTATAAAAATAATTTTTGAATCATGACTTTGTTCTTTCAGCCCGACTCAAACCTTGAACAAACTTCATCCGGACCAACTTTACATCTCCTCAAGCAATTCCGGTTTCACAAATGAAGAAATCAAAGTCCTGGCGGAATATCTCCACCAATTTGGCAAATCCTGTTACGAGAAAGTTGTTGGGGTTGGGAGCGTGTATGCATTGATCCTCATCTCCCGTCTTCCAGAAACGTGGTAGAGGCATCAATAAGAAAGATAAGCCAACTAAAGTAAAGGATGACAGTCCTGGAACCATAATTCCCGAAATCAGAGAGGATGGACCAGATGAACGAAGACCCTTCATTGTGTACGTTGGAGAAAGTGCAAAGATGGAAATGAGTTTCTACCACTTTAACGTCCCCATCCATTCTGGGACAGTTTGGAACTTTCTATCAACGCAGGAGTACACCTGCAAACTCGTCAGTTCGCAGTTAGTAAAATCGGTCGCAGATTGCCCATTCAAATATCAAGATCAGTTGAAGATTAGAGAAATGGAACTAACACTATTTGGATGCTTCAGGTCGTCATACGAGGCTTTTTTAGGAACCGATCACAGTCGCTGCAAGATGGTCATGCTTCAACGCGTCAACCCTTCAGATTTCGTGAGGTATTTTGACGGACGTAAAGTGGCTGCGGGATGCAATGAAGTTTTGTACGACCTCAGCAGATGTGTTTACTACCGAAGAAGGAGACAACGACGATTCGGACAAATCCATCGTTATCTATCGAAGCCGAGTTATTGCAGCCAAAAACTCAAATACGATAGCATGTTGACGCGTCACAAAATACAACATTCCCAGGTGCAATTACGGATTTGGATGAAAAAAGTTTGACAAATTTGTTGCAGTATCCTTTAGACCCATCAAGAAAGAATATTAGGAGCCCAGTGATCGAAAAAATGTTTGCAGTTGCTAGTGATTCTTCGTCTAAGGATACGCAATATGTCGTTTATGTACTAGCGGTGGATAATGATTCAGCAGGACCCACAGGATGAAGTAGTTGCTTCAGGCAAGGAGTTAAAACAGTTTTTGCAAAGTGAGAAAATGGGCTCAACCTATTCAACTAGGTTTTCGTTTTATGTGGGAAAGTGCTAGCGAAATGGGTGGTGTTTCACCGTATCACCGTTATGAAAAATGGAAATGTTAAAGGGAAAGGGAAAAACGTTTACTTAGTTAGCATTAATATTTGCAACTGGGGAAACAATAAACCCTGCAAGCAGACAATAGTAAAGGACTGAATAAGGGGCCAAATTCTCGAGATTCAAATTCTCGAAAAGGGTAGGAAAAACGGGTTTGAGGTTTGGCTGTAGAGTAGGGTTAGGTTAAGGGATGGATAAAAGGGGTTTGGGTTTTCCTGTAGAAGTGGGTGAGGTTAAGGGGTGGAAATTGGGGTTTGAATTTTGGCTATTAGGTTAAGTGATGGAAAAATGGGTTCGAGTTTTTCATGTAGAAGTGGATAGAGTTAATTGATGGAAAATGGGGTTCGAGTTTTTCATGTAGAAGTGGGTAGGGTTAACTGATGGAAAAGGGCGTTTGAGTTTTTCATGTAGAAGTGGGCCGGGTTAAGTGATGGAAAAAGGCGTTTGAGTTTTTCATGTGGAAGTGGGTAGGGTTAAGTGATGGAAATTGGGGTTCGAGTTTTTCATGTGGAAGTGGGTTGGGTTAAGTGATGGAAAAAGCGGTTCCAGTTTTTCATGTGGAAGTGGGTAGGGTTAGCTTAGGTTGGGTTAGGTTAGGTTAGCGAAAAGGGGGTTCGAGTTTTTCCAACTCGTCATCCATTTACCATCCATTTTAAATTTTGGGTAAACTAGGTTAATTGATCCGAGTATGGATGTAGGAAGGAGTTAACCGATTGGGTCCAAAATCGATCGGGTTCTTACATGGGTCCCACTGAACACAATACCGAAAACCGCATTCAAAAATTCGAAACTATTATCGAGTTGTCGTGTACACAGACCCACAGACCCACAGACGTACGGACGTACGGACATGCCAAAATTATAAATGACCTTTGAAGTCGGTCCTTAATAAGCATCTCATGGAAAAGTATGCTTTTGAGTAATTATTGGGAAATACGATTGAGACCCGTGGGTTTACAACATCACGTAATTTCTACTTAGACTTTTTCACATATACATATATTTATTCAAATATAAGTGCAGCCTAAAACCAATAGCCAAATTAATTCCTTGACAATTGCAAAACATTATTCAACGACATTTTAACAAATTTTAATCGTATTCCAACATAAGAAAATGCTAACAAATGATAAGATATATTTTTATTGTAAACTTAGAAAGTGAGAACGAAGAAAAACTAATGCATCGAGTGTGGAAATTATTCGCCGCTGAAAAGACTCGCTCCGACTCCACTGAGCTAGGGGGAATGGACAAAACACCTTCATGAATAAACTCTAATTACTTTACCTTCTTTCCGGATCTTTCGAACGTCTCCATTTCCCTCCTAACAGCTATAATTGAGTCGCGCGAAGATTGACAAAAATGAACGGGGTTGGCTTTCAAATTCACAGCACTATTAATCTCCAAATTCAGTTCAGACTCTTAACTTATTTCGCACATCAATGATTGAGATGGTTTGATATTTTCTGAGTCCATAGTTGGAAGTTCCTCCACAACCGATTCGTGCTCAAACATGTCATAAGTCGATTTAATTTTGAAAGCGAGATTTTGCCAAGTTGGTTTAAGAAAGTAATCTTCCATTTGTCCTGGACGATCCGTAGACTTGTAATGTAGGAAAGAATATCCAAATAAATCGTGCGCCGCTCGGAAAGACGTTCCTTAAGAGCCTCAAACATTTCTATTCCAATTTGTGAATTGCATTGCGAGAGTTTTTCTAACATAAATTTTGCAGCGACATCAGCCATAATCAGGTTGGCATCGCGTCTGCATACTGCCTCGGCGCCAGCTTTGACAGGGGCTAGTACGGATACAATATCCTTCACTCTCTCAATGTCATCGTCAGAAATAGGGTTGGCCTCATGAATATCAATCAAGGTCTTCTTTACTGCATCGCTCAGTTCCAAATAGCGGGACAACATGTTCACAAGGCTGTTCCATCTTGTTTTCGAATCCAGCACCAA
Source organism: Seira sanloemensis (assembly GCA_027743915.1). Taxonomy (NCBI): domain Eukaryota; kingdom Metazoa; phylum Arthropoda; class Collembola; order Entomobryomorpha; family Entomobryidae; genus Seira; species Seira sanloemensis. The sequence goes on from JAHZMY010003604.1 coordinate 6,175, forward strand.
CTTTTTTCCACTCCTGTACTTTTCTAAAGGATCGGATTTTAAAGGAAAACGACGAAATAGTAGCACTATCTTGCGATTTTTTGATATAATGGACCGTAAGGACTCGAGATATGGAATTTGATCATCATTTTCCAAAAGTTCTAAGGCACTGTTCAAATCCTTCTCGTCTTCCTCATCTGATTCTTTTACTACCATATTGCTAGAATCCTCCAACAAAACTGCACTTTCTGGGATTTCCGAGTTCTGACGGTGGTTTTGTCGTAATAGCACGTCCTGAACGGCTAGGTGGATTCCGTGGGCAATGCACACTTGTTGAATTTTTCCGCTAATAATTGCCATTATTTCATCATCGACGCGCCGTCGGTAACAAGACAAAATATACTACTCCAGTCAATTTCAAAGCTTCGTAACTTATCTTGAAGCAGGTTGAGAATGGCTTCGGCATTACAAGATCCATGTATTCTAGATAGGCCCAGGTTCACAAACTTGTCCTTGGATTGGATCGTTACGTTCACGTAACGACGGTTGGCGCCTGAGGTCTATTCGTCGAGGGTCAAACTGAATTTCTGACCGTTTTGTTGCAAATGTTGAAATCGCTCCACCGTTTTCCTTTTTACTTCTGCGTAGTATGATATTACAATGTCTCTAATTGAATTGGGTGATAAGGGTAAAGTCCCCTCGACCCATACCTCAAATAGTTTTCTGATAGAACTGGAGTTGGAGACAGCGTAGAAGGACATACCATCCTTTGCCACCCTTTCGCTGACGACAGTTTTCATGTCCAGTTTATCCACTGTATCTTTGATATGCATTTCAAAATTAGAACTAAAAAGAGATTTAGAAGATTTGAAGGTAATAGGAGTTTGCCTCATTACGTCTGTTTCTTTTTTCAACAACGGAAATGTTATGCATGACAAGCAAATGGTGGCCTAACCCGGAAGTGCACCCGTGGGTGGTTTTGATGACGCATTGGCAATAACGACATGTTGCTGCGGACGAATCTGGATTTGGAGTGAAATGACTCCAAGCATTTGAGCGTCGTGTGCGCTTTTTAGGAGGAGCAGTGGTGGCCATTTTTAAAATTAAGCTCAAAAATATTTAATAAGACTAGTAGCTATTTTGCTTTTTGATTCATTGTTCATAATTAACCATTTTTTTCAAAATCCCAAAAATAATTCTGTGTTTCGGGTTTCCCGTGAAGATTTCGGAAACTCGAAATTTCCTTAGCAACCCATTTACTCGATTTACCCACGGGTCTTGTACCAATATAGAAAGGCTAGTTAGCATAATTAATTGTAGCTCTCGGCAAGAAATGGAGAAGTTGGAACAAAGTATCTTGCTATTTCATTTGGTACAACAATTACGGGGTTTGGAGACATTGGATTTGCTAAATAAAAGATTTCATTACTCAGTCGCTAATAAAAATCTGACGTCAGAAGAATTTCGGAAAGTGGTGACAGCTGCGATGGACGGGAAAACCTTATTTTGCAAAAATCTTTCCTGTGAAATGAAACACGCAGAAAATTTTTATGGAATTCATGTAAAAAAGAGAACGAGACTTTTGCTGCCGGCGTTCGGAATAAGAAAAAAAGACTGTTCCTAAAACCTTGGACATGCATTTATTTAGGTAAATAAATTTGTAAATCATAAAACATATTACAGGCTTTGTTGGTAGTTATTTTTGAAAATAACGTAACAACAATAAATACATTATGGCCGTATTCTTACTGGCATGTAATATAAAGAGTCATAGATCTGGTGAATGAGCATTGTAGAGATGTTTACTATATTCTAATCATCATCAGAAAAAAGTAAAGTTACCGCATGGGTTTAGAAAAGAAGGAAAAATAGTTGTCTCAAACTAAAGATTCTACGCCTATTTTTAAAACACACAAAATTTCCACTTCAACAATATTGCGGTATTGACAAGAAATTTTGATATATTCTTTGTCCTTTTTTTCAGGCAATCCGAATCTCCTAAACTGAGTGAGGAAGACGATTGAGGTCCATCAAAGACATGTTGCAGTGGGTAGAAGATCGAAAACGCTTACCTTCCCACAAGGCGGAATGTCCAGATAAAAACTTTAATGGACTTACCTTCGAGAACAACGTATTTCTAAATGTTCATCAAAAGGTTGTACATCCAAAACCTGGCCTAAAAAACGCGTAAGCAGAATGGTACAGGCACCTCCTTTAAACACCTACGAAGTCGTGAATGAAAAGAAAGAGGAGTGGAAGTGTCCATACTTTCACTGTGCTGAATATTTTTCGAGTCAAAACGAAAGATCCTTTCACGAGTTAGTAAAGCATGAAAAAGAATTCGCTTGTGATGTTTGTAATAATAACTTTGGGTCATTGTTGGCCCTAAAGTTTTACACGACGAATTGCCATCTAAATTTATTACCTTATTTATTGTAACAAAGAAAGAAAGAGGATGTAAAAAACGGCTGCGGTTTCGTGTAAAGTATAACCGCAAAACCTCAAAGGTCAACATATGTACTGTTTGTAAAAAAATATACACAAGTAGTCAGAATTTACAAATTCATATTCAAACAGTTCACGACAAAAATGCTTTCCAACACAAATGCACATATTGTGCTAAGGTCTACACGACTCCAGCTCATTTAAAGTCCCACGTAAACCTGACCAAGTGTAATTATTGCAAGTTTGTAACACGTTATCCGCAAAATTTAAATACTCATATTCTAACAATGCATCGAGCTTTCTACACCAGTAAGGTGTATACATGCGGAAAATGTGGTAAAGAGATTTTGACTTCCAAAAGGGGTAGTTCGCATGAACTTGAGTAGGAGAGTAAAGGTTTGCCTTGTCAATACTCCGGTAAACTCTTAAAATCGCGTAGATCATTGGATTCCCATTATCGGTATGTTCATCCCGAACAACATCAATATAAACGCAATATGTCAGGAGACATAAATTTTGTAGCAAAACGTAAAAGGGCAAATAGGTGAGGGGGAAAGTATTTATAACCCCGGCTTTGTTTCTAGTTCATATATTTCAGTCATCTATGTCGTATATCTATAGTAGTACAGTAGGTGATGATTACGTGTAATGATGGGTTATGCGTTCATCAGATGAGGTTATGCAATGCAGAGAAAAAAATTGAATGCTCAATTACATAAAAATACAAAGACTGCTTTTTCGTAAATTTCTTTATTCATAATTCATTACTCTATAGAATAATGCTTAACATTTATGATTGAGATTGCGTCTTTGTATACCGTAAGGATTACTGCACTGCTAAATTATTCATGTAATATAAATCAAAAAAATTTAATACGTATATTTTTAAAAAGTAATTTCACTTGCTGGCACGTAAAAATCTTTTGTAGACACCGAAATGTATTTTTGATATACCTATGTATGTATATAGGATGGAGATGTAAATGAAAATTGAAATAAAATTGAAAACATAAGATTTGAGATTGTTTTGAGATACGTAAATACTTCAGCAATTATAGGACAATTTATAATTGGTATTTGGTGCAGATTATAACTAGATTTAGGTTAGCATAAATTAGTGTTGCGAGATCATTATTTTATTCTTTGGTGAAAGTAAAATGTCATGAGTCTGAGTATCTATATGATTTGTGCTTGTACACCTTAGTTTAAATTACGATGTATTCATACACTTTCACTTTTCACTGTGTTATCGAAAGAAGCAATTGTGTAAGTTGTTTAGATATCGGAACCGATCATCCTCAACGATGAAGTGGCTGGTGAAGATTTTTGAGAAAGCTCGTTGACACTTCATTGTGTTGAGTTTCCCTGAAAGAGTAAAGTAGAATCAACAAATCGAAGTAAGCAATTTTGTCATTGTTAAAAACTACGACGGATCAACAAGAATTCATTCAACAAGCATTTTAGCAAAGTTTTGTGCAATTAATTAGTTAGTTTAGCCCTCAGTTACCTGTGCCTCCTCAAATCAACTTTTCTTTGGAAAGATCTTGAACAGCATTCGCATTGAAACGGCTAAAATAATGTAAGTTAAATAAATGCATTCAATCAATATTACACACTTTTATTCGTCTTTCCCTTTGCATTTTCCTGTGTAGACAGCCAACATTTAAGAAAGAAAACTAAAGATATGTATTTTGCAGAGAAAGAGTTTTTTTTATTAACCACCAATCAAATCAATCAAATCAAATCAATCAATCAATCAATTAATTAAAAATAATTTAATTAATTAATTTTAATTATCAGTTGAGAGAAAGTTGGCAAAAAATCGGCCGAAAAAGGCAGGGAAAATCGGAAAAGGAAGGCCAATAAAGTAATTTGAGAGAAAAAGCATTCCTTGTCTCATATTTATAATTAGAACTAATGGTAATTAAAATTCTGGCTTTTTAAATTAAAGTTTGATGGAAACATAAAGAAAAAATGATAAAAAAATCGGCCGCGAAAGGCAAGGAAAGTTGTTGAAGAAAGTGTTAAATAGTATAGAAAGTATATTTCGCAGATTGTAATTAATTAACTAATTCATAATAATCAACATTAAAATTCTCTTTAAATTGCAAGTCAAATTTACAATAATCAAAGAAAATTTTGATGGAAAATTAACTGGGAAAAAGTATGGGAAAATCGGCGAAAAAAGAAGAAGCATTATTGAAAAGAACGACATGGAAAAACGCCCTCAAACTCCTCGTCTCCAAAAGCAAGCACCAATTTCACTTTCCCATCTCACAATAAGTTTATGCGGCTGGAATAATATTGAAAATGTGGAAGGCAAAGTAAACAGGAGACCTTTTGCCATTGCTCTTTCTTCGGTTACAGCACCAGCCGCATTAGGGCTCCCTTCAATACCGAGCTCTCAGTTTATTTAACATCTCAAAAGCTTAATCCTTTTCCCTACATTAACAAAAGACGAAAGGGATCCTTATAAAACCATCCGACTTTCCCCACCCGATAGGCAATCACTTTTCATTGTAACGCAGAAGCAAAATATCGTATTAACATCAGGACTTTGTAACTTTTAGGAAATGGGATTAAAGTTTGTACCCTTTAAAATTACAAACTAATGCTGAAAGATTATTATCACGAAAGCAAATGCAAAAGCACATATTCAGATTTTTTATCCAAAACGTTTCAATGATTTTTATTCATCAAAGCATGAACGGGATTACATTATTATGCATCCACTTTTCCTCCAACCATTTTTGTAGATTTTTTAGATGAATTATCTAATTTTCTCTGTTTCAAGTGTTATTCCGAGCCAAATGTCCATCCATCTCTCTGGAGAACGAAAAGGCAGGGCCAAAATGGGGCATGTCAAAGGCCTTCATGAGTATAGCATGCAGAAGCTTAGTCATTTCTTTCCACGTCATCTGTATTTTCACTTTCGTTGAAAAACATTCATTTCGTGGAAATGTCATTTTCTATACTTGCTTTCTCAGAATGTTTACTTTTACTTTGATATAACCGCTATAAAGACTTTTTTCTTTCTATAAGGCAACGAGTTTGCAAAGGAGATTTGGATTTTTCTTGAAGGATTGCATTTGTGCAAGGGAAAATGTGGTAGAAAGTAGGGGAAATGTATAGAAAGGGCTCGTAAAGAAGACGCTCTCAAAGTGAGAAACGAGAGCGCATAAGTTCAAGCATTTTTTTCTCAAGTATGTTGGTGTAGAACTCTCCCAGGAAAAACAATTTTCAAGTGTGGGCACAGGGCCACATGGCTTAATGAGATTTACCTTCCGGACTTATTTGCTCCGGAACGATTTCACGAATCAAAACATTTACTCAAAAATCTGCTGTTGAAACATTTGGCCAGGAGTTGAGAGTTGAGCTTTAGATTGGTTTTCGCCAATATAAGGCTCCGCTACATATTCTCGTAAATATCTTTCTCCGTACATATTTCCTTCTGCAGATGGATTTCTTAGATTTAATGGTTTTAAAGATATAAAAAAGTTTTGCCTCAAGAGAATGTAAAGTATAAAGTTTGTCCGAGCTTACGGGAAAGTTTCCTGAGCTTATCCTGTATTAAAAATTATCAAAGGGCTTAACTGGATTGGAGTTTTAAGTTTCGACTTTGAATAGCTTCCCTTCAATTTATAGAATTTCTTGGTGATATATGTGAGATATCGGAAGAATCAAAACTATTCCCTTACTCTTTTCCAGAAATGCTTTTACTTCACTTCATAAATGCGGCACATACATTTTTCGTGAAGAGTAAAAATACTCGATATTGTACATATACACATGTGTTTTTCTAGGAAGAATAAATATAACGAAAGATGCTTGCTCTTCGCGCATCTAGTCCACTCAATCAAATTAAAATCAGTCTTTTTTCACCAGCAGCAAGTTTTGGACCATCTGTTGTTGCTGCTGCAAGTAGCGAATGTATCAATTTTCTTGGGTGTTGTTTCGATATAGCAGATCAGAAAAATCTTGTACCATTACTCAATGTGCAGTTGAGATATTATACTTTCAGACATTTTACTATATCCGATGGTGTCGAATCAGTGAGTAATTCTTTCCAGGGAGAAATCGAAACCATAAAATGCTTGATCACTTTAATGGTCACTTCTTATCTTCAAGATCTTATCTGGAAATCCTATCGAGCCCACCACCATCGAGAGGTGAAAGCATGTATGTGTACATAAAGCTGCACTGAATCTACTCGAGCAAAGTAGCTAATTCCAAAGCCTTGGGTCAATAACATCAATGAACCCACTGCCCAATGGCAACTTTACAACTCTCGATGCCAATCTTTCACTTCCATCTCAATAGAGCATCATCAGTGCTCAGCTTTCTCACTCTGACAAGAAACATTTCCTTGATTAAATTAGGCTTCTCTGGTCCTTTGAGGAATACGCGGAGAGTGAGGATGGCGTAGTTAAAATGAGTGAGTGCTAACTTACTTTGTGTGGGGGACACAAATCTCTAACAAATTAGGACAGCGCCAGACCAACATGTAAAAAATTAGCTGTGCCTTCAACGATAAACGATTCGTTGTTATGTTTATCGTCGACAACTTTTTGTCTCAAGTCTTCATATAAATATATGTGAGTATGTACATGTAGTAGTGTGTATGTATGTATAACTCAAAATTTGGACAATTTGGTCTCCCATAAACTTTTATAGAAATGCAAAAGTTTTTAAAGTCATAATATTTCCTCTGTTGGAAACCAAAATTCCCAACCAAATTCAATCCGTTGTAACGTACCTAACTGACCATAGCCATAAATATCCCACGGACAGAATTTGTAGATGTAAAGATATGAGCAGGGTAAATACTCAAAGTACAGAATACACAGATCCAAGCAACACGATCCTCTAATCGAGGGGATAACCCCCCGGGGATTGCCTAATTCTCTTAATTGTACAGGCCTTGCAGAGATGATTGTGGTCCATCCCAGATCAAATCCCTTGATCACACAGGGCATCCATGTATGTAAGCATTAAAGGGGCATACTGAGTAAAAATGTTCCAATGTGATGTAAAATGAGCGTAAAATGTATGCGAATGAGAAATGAAAAATCGCTTCTGATATAAGACATTGAAAACTCACTCTACTGATACAGATGTATAAATGTACAATATATTTTGTTCGCAATTCTCAAAAGGGAAAACGTTTTTGGTCCCAGTGTATCAGATTATTACTTTAACTGAAAGAATGTATTTTTCTTTTCGGATTGCTCGCCTTTTTGTTTGAATGCCTTGATATGATAAATGCTTCCTCTACTTATGCAACTTGCTGTCTGAGCTCTTTGCTGAAATGAACAAATCAGCAGCTGCAGAGATGATCGTGCTACTAATATGTAATCCTGAAATGAACCACGGATACTGTCATGCATCAGTAATTTGGTGTATTGAGTTCCGATGTGAATGATGACAGAAGGGGACAGATTCATTTACCCATTCCTTCCCTGCTTTGGTCGAGCTTATTCATGCACGCAGCACAGCAGTGCGTTTAGCTTTATAAAGAGATGCGTGTAAATGGAGATGTGTGAATGAACACTTGTTAGGGGCAATGTGCGCCACGGACTTTTTGTATCCAATGCTATGTAGGGCTGAACAATAAATATATTGATCTAAATAGGATTTGTGGCAAACTTTCTAGCCGAATATATATCACTTATATGTATGTGCATATGTCCTCTATATTCATTACATCCAGCAATTTTCAATTGCAAATGCAAGTAGGCTCTATATGGATTTTTAATTATAGGAGTGAAGGAAGAAATATGCACTGAATTATATTAGGGCATCAGAAAATCAGAATTCCAAAGATTTGCAACGCTTCAGCCCCTTCCACAGTGGTGCAACATTGTTCCAGCTCATAAATCTTTTTTGCTTTATAATTATATTGAGACTTGAGTGAAATGGATGGATTGTATTTTGAAGCTTCTACACGTGACAAAATTTATAGAAAGCAGAAAGGTACCTGTGTGTATGTACGTATGTTTCTTCATATCGGATTTTTGATGGAAACTGCAAAAATAGTAAGCACAATCTTTACAATTCTTGTCAAATACCTACCATCAAAAAAATTAACCGGAACTTTTTGAGCAGTCATGAATCTTATTCTATTCAGTGGAATTAAAAAGATTAGATAAATAACTACCGTTTTCCGCAAAACGGGCAAGGGAATGGCCTACGTCCACTCGAACCGAAAGTAGAACCGGAAGTGGTTGAAACGTCAAATTAGAAAAAGAACAATACATAGTTATTATTAGTCAACAGTAGAGATTTTTGACAAAGGCACATACTTAACCAGTTTAT
>JAHZMY010003605.1:0-56228 GCA_027743915.1 Seira sanloemensis
GGACATTATTACGTAGTTTCTATTCATTCCACAAAACAACATCCTCGAAGTCAGCCCTTTCTCTACAAGAGTTTTTGGCTTTTGACTTCTGACGACAAAAATGGACCTGAATGAAAAAAAAGTAGCTTGTCATACCAGGGAAACCAGGTTGGCAAGTCTATGTCCAAAGCAAAAAATATATACATATAAATATACACTCATACAAAGATATATAAATTCAATTCTCTTTTACCATGATACAATACAGCATCTCTCCCTCTCTCTCTTACACACATGATTTGAATATTAAACGGAACAAAAAAGCAGTTTGGGAGAAGAGCGACGAGCAAAAATCAAAACCGATCTCCGAGAGTTACATAGTAAACATATCGGTCACTCGCTTAAGCATTCACACTGACAATCTTACAGTGAACAATAGGATTTCTGACGGTGGACGGTAAGGATGATGATGAAGGAAAAAAAACAAGCTCCTACGAAAAAGTCAAGAGGTCCAATACCTCCGATCAACTACATCTTCTTCTTCGTCTGGCAAAAAAAATCATCCTATTCTACGCTAAAAGGTAAAGCGGACGTAAGCTAAAGGAATTTTCATTTTTGATGATGAGATTCGACTGTGACTATGATGACTACTACTACTACTACTACTCAAGTACACTTTCTTCCAAGACTCATGGTCAGCCTCCTTTCAATCCTTCTCTCAAAGATGAATTCCTTTTCTCAATATTGAGATTTAAAAGAAATCGCTCCTGTAAAAGTTAAAAGTTTGGCATCATCATCGTCATTGGGGATGAATCGACAAGTGCAGAAGAGAAAAGTATGACTTGACTATCCCATTGCTGCACAATATGATTTCGGCCAGTTCGAAACCGCGTCTTCTAAAAGGAGGATGATCACTCTCGAGGAAAATGAAGGATAGATAGTTTTCTGCTGAATTACTTATATTATTGCTCTCTCTCTCTCTCTCTCTCTCTCTCTCTCTATGGGCAAAACTTTGTTTTTCTGGGATGATGCCACACAACAACCACACTTTGTGCAAGAATTCATACATTTTTTATTCTCCTCTTTGATTCAGAGTCTCTCTCTCAGGTAAAAGCAGGTAATGTATCATCCTCAAATGATGGGGAATAAAAGGGGAAATAATAATATTTATATTGACTCTGTAATAAAGCCGTGCACACATACCTGCAACCTGTGCAAACTTTTATAGCTTTTTTTGGTAATGTCAGACAGTTTTTTTCTTGACTCTTCTTTGAATTAATACTTTTCACTTTTGGCATCGTCACACTATCGAGTTTTTTGTGCGAAATGAAAACTCTTTTTTTCTGTCTGTTTATTGCATGGTTTCATCTAAAAAAATATCCTAGGAGTTTAAGAATAAGTCAATTTTAAAAAAATATTTTCATGGCTATTTTTTTGATATAGGGCCTGCAGCCCTCGAGAGAGTGAACCTTGTGGCTTTTTGTCAATGTAGTTTATGGTAATACTCTGCGAGCTGGTAGAGAGGGTAGTATTGAGATTGAGACTGAACTAAAGACTGCATTTTATAATAAAAAATATATCTTCAAAAAATTCTCTACATATAAAATATTTTTCTCCTCTTCAGCTCTGTTTTGTAAGGGTTGAAAACGGGGTAAAGGATTTTAAAGTTTGAGATGCTTTACAGGTTTTCCTCAAACTTCTCAGAGAGGGAAGTTGGTCGCCAAACGTGAAGAACGAGAATGAGAAAAGAGGTTTCGTACGGAGGAATCTGGTTTTTTAAAGTCATCTTTCAACTGAAGTGTTGTTGCCAAAAAGGCCTTTTTTACTAATTTATGATTGCTTTTCATTATTACTTTATAAAGGCCCACTTTGCTATTCATTCATTTTATTTCGTATTACTCTCCATACTCGAAATAGCTTATTTTTAAAGAGAGAAAGAGAATGGCTCAACTGCGTTCAGGATGAATAGCCTGAAAAAGCTTTGCAAATTTAAGGGTGTAAAAGATAAATGTATGCAGATGCTGCTCCGTCAAGGCGTTTAAACAGGACTGAAGTGAAAAAAATCATATTTCATAATTAACTTCGTTGTCTAACCCCAACGACGAGAACACACCGAGTGCGATTACCTAATTAGCATTATTGATTTGACTCACAATGCCAAACATACATAAGCAAAAGTACGAAAGCTCAATCCAATCTGGGAATATTTTTGGGAATTCCGAAACAGAGCTGCGGTAAATTCCGTAGTTTCTATCCCCGGTAAATCGCAATGCCTTCCGTCAAAACCAACGATAGCCCTATCCAACTTTTTATACAAGTCAATGAAAAAATGTGCTTATACATACATTTGCCTCCCTTTGTTTCCCCAAGTCATTCAAAACTTTACGAGAAAAAATGTATGAGCCACGCTGGGCATTTATTTACTAGGTTGTATATACGTAAAAAAAATTTAAGTGCGGCGAAATCCTTGTTACCTCTTCAAAATCAGCGAAATGCGTCCTCAGGTATCAAGCACCTACTGAAATAGTTTTTTTTGTATGAAATGCACACTAAATCGCACATTTTTCGACACTCACATCTCATCTGCTGGCTGCGTCTTCGTCTGGCAGACTTCATTCAACCACTTTTTTTTACCCCTGTCTCTCTCAGCAGATCCATAGTAAATTTAGTGTGTCGTAACAATCACGTTGTCCTCAGTTCCTACATCCTACGAGAGCGTGTGACTCTAGGTGACTTGGAAAAGATTTGAATACGTAAAATGCATGTAATAAGGTGCTTCATGAAATAGGCCGTAATTTCCATACAAATGTACAATAATAACAAGGAAGTGTGGCGAGATGGCTTCTCTATTTTTTCGGCCCTATCTTCATTTCGACGATCCTATTCTTACTCTAGCCCCTATATCTTTCCTCTTGGGTAAGGGTCGCTGCTGCTGAGGAATGCGCTCTCTGAGAGAGATGAGCTCCCCTTTATCATCCCATCTCTGAAAAAATTGTAATGTTTGCATCGATTCACCATATTTTTACAATTTTGGAATGGGTAGCTTTGAGACTTTTGAGACGCTGATGACGATGACGGACAGGCAAACATTTTTTTTCCTTTGGACTGCCGTGGAAGGAATTGCCTATCACCATCACCTGTACATTATTACCCATTACACGGTGCCTCTTCCCATACAGACAAGTGCGTAACATTTTGATTCACCAGCGACAAAAAAATCTGTATGTACATATCTGTGACGTTGTTTTCGTAGGTCATTATGATTATTACTACTACTACCATCGTGATCATTGTTATTTGGGAAGATGAGAGAGAGAGGAAAAAAGGGCCGAGAGAGCAGAGAGATGTTGTTTTGTATGTGGCCTTTGGCAACCTGTTGCTTTATTACCTGAAGAATAAACGATTGCACACTCGTCTCTCTCTCCTCTGAAGACACAGTGAAGAAAATTGTGTAGAGAAAAATTATGTCGGTGTATGTCAAGGAACATAAAGAGATTTAAACGTATGTACGTACTTACATACCTACACACATTTTCTGTATGCACACACATAACAGATTAGCTTCATTTTGGGATTCTTTGACTCCACACAGAAAAGGAAGAAAAAAATACTTTTATTGTAAGACGAGAAAGATAAATGAAAGGGACTTCTTAAATATATATATTTTTTCGAAACTTTGTTCTTTCTTTGGACTTGGAGTGAGATTAGATAAATCATCATCATCTCCTTCTTCATGTGCTCATCCAAGTTTTTTTTTCATCCTTTCTTCGGTTCAATACAATAACAAGGAGGATGATGGTAAAGTCCTTCTCGCATTGCCGTGCTTCTCCCTTGGTTCAATAACAACGTAAATAAATGTAGATGCACATACCTACATATGTATATACCTGTACGATCGGACCGAACACGGCATTCTTCTTCATCTCCTTTTTTTTCTCTTTCTCTCTCTCTCCCTGAGTGACCGGTCCCCTATTCTTAAAATATTATCGTCGTCACGACGCATTACGAATAAAAATCTCGATTAAATTCATACTGGGAGAATGTGAAAAAACATTTCTGTGCTGTATAGGAGATGGAGAGTGACAAGTGGGCTACTTCTTCACCGAGTTGAGAAGTAAGTGACTCTTGTTCGCATTGTTACCCATTGTTGAATCACTTCTTTCTGATGAGACTTTAAAGTTGACTTAATACTTTGGGACTTTGGGAGATGCGATGGGCCAAAAAAAGAATAATGTGGTACACAGACAACACAGAGAATGCACATACAAAGATGCAATATTGTCCTCTCTCTCTCTCTCTCTCAGATTATTATTATGCATACTTGTTGTTACGACTCCCATCCATCTCCAACCATTTCCCGCATTCCTCAGCACCACCACCACCACCAAACGGTTGCACCTGCTCACACATATTTCTTGTTGAGCACCTGAGACATACAATTATTGTCCTCTTTTGTCCTAGATCAGAGCGAGAGGAGTATGCTTCCCCCATTAAAGTGCATCGTTTGACAGTTTGTTTATCTACAAAACATTGTACATAGTTTTTACCCACTGCTGCTGAAGGAATACACAGATTTTTTTTGGCAGATCTCATGATACACGGCACCTTCCAAATTCAAGTTTACCAGCTTCGAGTCTTTCACATGACGATGTAGATACGAATACGAGGCTAAAATGATGGTGATGATGATCATGACGATGAGGATGGGTACTACAGAAGAGAGTGGGCATTTTCAATCCGTGATTGCGATGATGATTCCTCCGTTTATTTACACAAGCAGAGGGTATAGGTATCCTGCACGGAGAGGAAGAAAAATGTGTGGCGTGAAGATTACTTGGCTAAACAATGCTGGGGCATTTAAAAGTCCGTGTGTGCTCGTTGTATGCAATGCACTCTTCGGCTCCGTGTGTTTTCTCTCATATTTACAAGATGCTGAAGTTGAAGGCGAAAAGCAGGACATACAATTTTGAATTCGGGGACTGGGTGACTACTTTTACCTGTGCGAGATAGATTCCAAACAGTTACTTTACAAAAAAGGGATTTACTTTCAAGAAGTTTACAACTTCCCTTCATCGTCGTCTTCTTTTAATCGTGTGTAATAATGGCAGTAAATGGAGTCCGCCCAAACAGCTATTTAGGAGAGGGTTTTCGGGGCTAAAAGTTAAGACAGAAATTGTTGGCATACGAGCCACCATTATTCATCCGTTTCAGCTCGTATTTCAGGTGAAATAAATTCTCTGCTAAACAAAACGGAGTTTTTTTGGGAGCTCATCGTACCTGTTCAAGCGAGAGATAAGAGGATCGTACATACTTACATACATTTATAGCTATACCTATTCGCGTACATTTATTAAGAGAACATTATAATTTGTAAGGCACACACACGAAAAGCTTTATTGAAAACAATGAAACTCGCTGCACACACCTCGACGCCTTCATGATGCCCTGCGAGTTCTTCTCTAGAATAAATCAGAGTCAACTGTAAATCGATTATAAGTACAAGAATGCATATATGAACATATATAAGAAGGCCTGTAATTATTTTATTTGATGTGAATCATCTTCATAAGTCGATATTTTAAAATTAGCTCACTCCAATAATTCCGAAACTCAGGGTTTTGAAATATTACACAGCTTCTTTGCTCTGTAGCAGGATAGAAGATGGCAGCCTATAGATAAATTGGTTGAGAGGTGTTTTGTGTCAACTCGTAATCTGTAAAAAATATTTTGGCCTCTTTTCCCCTCAACTTTAAGTAGCTCCTTATTGAGCCCCCTCTGCCTGCCAACTTTTTTCTGTTTCTCCTCCTGATGCAATGAGATACAACTTTGCAAAGATACATGATAGCGTATAATAACATTATGTTGTATTATGCAATAAATTGCAGTGCACAGAAAGATCACTATATTTCATCATTGGGGCAAGTGTAATGTGTTTTTCTTCTAAATACCTAAGTAATATGCTGCATCCGTATTTACAAGTGCACACTTTTTTTAAAAAAAAAATACTACTCCGCAGAAAGCTTCAAGTGATAAAGCCACTTTTCTCAATTACACATCGACATCATCGAGCAGCTATAAGTAAAAATGGCCAGCCAATACATATATTTATATGTGCAGTACATGGTTCACACTAAACCCGAGAGTAGGAGAGAACCGTTGAGAGAGAGAAAGACTCACATATTAGATATTTTTGAAAACAGGAATTCCTTCAAACTACATAAATATGTACACATAAGAAAATGGAAAGGAATGCAAAAATTTATGAACGCACCGGGAGCAGGTATTGTTCACCTTACGTGGGGAAAATGTGAGGGGTTCGTCGTCGTGATTCTCCGTACAGGCTTCTGCAGCACCATACGACTATTACCTTTTCCTTACCTGAGCATCTCATGTTCTTCTACGCCTTTTTCCAAGTAGTCATTCTCTCATCCTCATATCATCCTCATCATCATCATCATCCCTTTTGCTCTTGCCATTGAAAATAGGCAAGCTGCAAGCAGGTGAAAGAAGAACTGTCGGGGAAAAGGCATGCGGTAAGAAGAAGTGTGTAGGTACAAACAACTACTCCCAAGTCTCAAAACTTGTTGCAGAGCACATACATCTAATTCTGAGAGTCAACTTTTCTTTAAAGGTAATTCCTTGCTCTCAAACATTGTACCCTGGTCCGCACATAAAACATCACACATTGTTGAGCCAAAGTTGCACCCAACAATCCACTACCAACAACCATCACAAACTTTTTATCTAATACGCATGTGAGACAGGCTCGCTCATTTTTTTTGGCCATTTGAAACATGAGCGGAATGAAAATGAGAAAATTACATTTCTCTTCGATTATAAGTATTTACCCCAAAAAAATATGATGATATGAAGAGGAGTAGTCTTCGTAGTAGATTTATACTAATATGTATATGTACATATGTATATGTAATGTGGTAGCCTCAAGAGCTTGCGCTTCGGGTATCTAAATATGTAAATATGGAAGAAGGCGAAGGAGGTGTCTCTCAAGACGCTTTTTCGCTACATAGTTCACTGCAATTTACATTACATCAGTGAGAGAGAGAGAGAGACAGGTGAGTTTGAACTTTGAAGGAGTTTGTCCATACTACATCTACATACGAAAGTATTTATATGTTATATGATACGCGGCGGAGCCAAGGTGCTTGTACTTTGTATTGAAAAGGGGAGTACAGTGATTGTTTAAATCATCCAAATATTTCGTGTGGCAATGCAAGCAACAGCAACGCATACAAAATATTTTGTAGAACTGTACAACAATGCGAAGGAAAAAGTGGAGCTATGCAGATTGACTTACCTGAGCAGGTTGGGATGACTACTGAGGGAAAACAATGTATTTTTATTGTTACATTACAACAGAGAGGGATGAAGAGATGAAGTTGAATTGAGAACATATACTTGTGCCGTACCACCAAAGAGCATTTGAATCCACAGGTTGCTGCAGTCTGCAGACATGGAATACTACAATACATGGATGCAAATATGCTGGCAAGGATTGCTTTGCTTCATCAGAGGGCTAGAGAGAGAGAGAGAGAATACCACCCCCATTGTATTTGACTTGAACGCTCCTTCTTCAGCTTCTTGAGACGAGAATGCGAGAGAGGTGAAAAAATAGGTGAGGATGAAGGAAGGGGATTGCATGGGAAAAAATGAAAAGGTACTGTGAGGATAACATGTCTTTCTTGAGAGAAAAAAAAGACATTGCGAAGATGTTGAGGCTGTGCGGAGAACCAAGTTCACCAATCCTTTCTGGTCACTCACTTCACATAAGTCGGTGATGAAGCACCAAACAAAGTGCTACAGACTTTTGTCATTTTCTTGTGCTGTAATACAATAAAATTTTTTTCTGACTCTCGGCCTTTTGTACGGAAAAATAATAATCTGAGGTAAAACGGTTTATTCGAAGCTATAGTTTGTAAATTTGTGGAAGGAAGGAAGACTTGGAATCCCACTTGAATTGGAAATTATTGCGTGGTGAGAGGAAAATTTAGAAGCGATGTGTGGGACGCAGGTGAAGGAAGGGATGGTATGAGTTTGAGAAAGAGAAAGAATTTTTTTGAGTGGTTTGTGTGACGTCATTGAAATCAAAGTTTATTCGCTTTTCACCGTACATTTTCATTGGGAGAGGTTTTCAATATGTCAAAGTTTGTTCTGTGTGCTCATGCTTGGAGTGAAAATACAATTGAAGTGGAATATTTGATATAGATTGTAACTTGGATTATGACTGATTTCTTACGGAATCGTTTCATTCTTTTGTATGCATTTCTCACCTGGTGTAGTATGAATCCGAGGTACGTACTCAATTTACATAAAGGTTTTGGCTAATTGTTGCTCCTGCTGTAACACACATCCACGTGTTCAAAAAGTGCTTTTGGAAAGAGTTTTTGATTGAGTTTAAATCCATTTGTCAAATAAGTATATCATGTGCGGCACTTGAAAAGTGCAATAAAAATTTTAAAAGCATTTTCATACATGACACAAAACAGGATTCGATATGCAACCGAGATTCCAATTTTCTCCTGTTCCAATTGCCCCAAATTTCCAGTCTAATTTTACTCCATGATATCCATGCATATTGTCAATGAATTTGTTACTTCAAAAAATTTCTTGTGTTCTTGTTCCAGTGCTCATGCCTCATAACGGAGTATCGGCTCATTCATACCTGACATTTGAACAGTTTATAGTTTAGTAGTTTGTGGATTTGCAATTACATAGTTTGTGTGCTTCAAGTGCTTCATATATTTTTCAAAAAAGTTGTCAAAATGCCTTTGGTTCGAAAGCCACGGGCAGGTCGTGGAGGCCGTGGAAGTCATAGTGATGAAGACGAATCCACGCCAATCTGTCGGTGTCGTGTGCTCTACTTAGGTTCGGCTGTCCCTCACATCACAAAGGACGGCCTTCAAGGTATCCAAGAGCCCCTGAAGGAGCTGTACCCAGATTCCGGACTCTCTTCTTTTCGACTTATGCGAAACAGCTTGAGAACGGAGGCACCCTCCCAAACGGCATGTCACTTAGCAATCATCATGATTTCCCGAATGGGACGAATGGCACGGCTGGAACCCTCTTCAAGGACGGAGACAGGCCAATGCAGCGGTCGGTGACGCCACTCGACTCAATTGAGAAGGTGGCGGGATGGCAAGCACATAGTCAAAATGGGGACGCAGATTTGATCATGGTGGCCAACTCGACAGATGACGACTTCACCGACGGGCCAATGACTTCGACGCCTAGAAATAAGTATGAGTTTAGTGCAGAGTTCCCCGACGAGGATGAGATTTACGAGGGCGACGAAAACCACAAGATTTGGGGCGGGAGCACCTCCAACCTCGGGCAGAATGGAACCGCAGAGCTTGTGTACTTGGAACCTGACGGCACGCTGAAATCAGTCAAGTCCCATAATTCGAGGATATCGAAGCCACGTCAATTCATCTCCCCGCCGCCACCACCACCTCCCCCTCCACCACAACAGTTCTCGTTGCTCAAGTCCTCCGAGGATGACGCGTCGTCGACGAAGAAGAAGACAAAGAAGAAAATGAAGAAGGAGATGAAAGCCGCCTCAAGTCAACAGAAGCATTTGATTCGTCCAGCTTCCATGATGAACTTGAGCTCGAGCGCAGGACTCCAGCCTGGACTCATTCCAGGGAGGCCGGGAAGTGTTCTGAACGGTCCGATAAGCCATAGGCCAAGTAGTGCAATGTCCACGTTGACTCGTAGTCGGCCGATGCATCCACCGCCGCCACATCCACACCAACAGCTTATGCCAGTGCCACATCATCCTCTCCAAGTCATGTCCCCAATGCATCACCCACAGCCCATCTACGGACATCTACCTCCGCCCCCGCATCACATGAATCATCACCCGTTCGCCATCCCCGCGCCGCTCCTCAAAGGCTCCAAGTCGAAGAAGAAGCAGAAACAACAAATGCTCACCGCTGTGCCACTCCTAGCGCCCACGCCGATCCCTCTCGTCCATCCGGGGATGCAGGTTGGCCCCGGCCACAATGCAATTAATGCGACGCCCCCGCCCATGTTTCACCATCCGAAGATGATGCCCCCACCAGAGGACGGGGGGAAGGGGCACAAGCACTCCCCAGAGCAGATGATGATGATGCCCTCCCACTATGCAACTATTGAGCGAGGCTATCACTACCACTCCGGCCCGCCCAGTCGACAGCAGATGATGAATGGCCACGGCCACCATCACGGGCCGCAGCAGCAGGCCATGGCGATGACTAATGGCCACGGTCACGGCGGGGTCAGTGCCAACGGCATGGAGATGATGAGGAACGGAGACTCGCACTCGGCCACCATGATTTCCAACAAGAGCAAGTCCAAAAGCAGCTCGAAAGAAGAGCCGGGCTCCTCCCCCTTCAACACGGGCATCTACAGGAAGAAGGGACACTTGAATGAGAGAGCTTTCTCCTACTCGATTCGCCAGGAACATCGCTCAAGGTCGTATGGCTCGCTGGCCAACCTTCAGTTTGCCAATGAGAATGGGGGACCGCTGCTGAAGCCGTCGGGCACTCCGCCGCATACTACGGAGGGGATGAAGAAGGAAAGGGAGATCATACAGATGATTAGGGATCTGGACTTGTCAAACGAAGAAATTGAGAGGTCACAGGTCCCTATGGACATGTACCCCACGAGGAAAGCGAATGGCTACAGACAACCTAATGGGATGGGACATCATGGACCACGAATAACCCATCGGTAGAGATGTACAGGTAATGGAAAATAATTTTTTAACATCTCATTTCGCAGTTTGCAATAATGCAGACAATACCCATATCTTTATGTACCTGTGTACACTTTACAACATTGTCATTTGCATGTACATACATAACTCATTAAATAAATCTGCAAATTAGTTTTTTTCCAAAGTCGCTTTCCGATCACATGTTGCCAGTGACAAATAGTGCAGTTATGAATAAGCAATTTTCATCGTACAAAAAAGATTCTTTACACACACACAGGTTTTTCAATGATATCGTGTCCCATTGTTAAGTCGAGAGTGCGTTTATATACATGCACACATATTTGTTAGTTTGATAGTTTGGTTCTTCCTGTCTTGTGAATCAGGCGATGGAGAGTTTTTTTATATGTATTTATTATTCTGCGTCGTTTTCCGCAGCAAATCGATAAGAGTATGAGAAGACCTTGATCTATTTTTCGCAGTACTATGTTACGCTCTACTCGAATTTTTATTACCTCAGTTTTTTTTCTCTCTCTTTGTCAATCCCAGATTATACGGACAAGATGTGTGTGTAAGTGGCCGTGCATCGTACATCAATAAAAGACGCTATTAGACAGCCATTGTCTCCAAATCAATCCATTTTGTGGATCACAGCGAGAGAGTCAAGTCAGGCAAAAAAGAACTAATCTCTGCTCACATGCATCCACACAAATTATGTTTGATTAAGGCGTTTTTATTTTAATTCTGTAAAAAAAAGTGCAAGTCTATCCCTCAGTGACTTTTCGTATTGTGTTGCAAATAGATTCACCAGCTTAACCTTCAGCCTTTGCCGAAGGTTACTTTCAGAAGAGAGGAAAAAAAAAGAATGCTCTCGAGTATTATTTCATTACATAAAAAGCACACTCACTTTTTTCCATTCAACTGCACTAAAGCTAAATCAGGAATTTACTCATGAGCTCTATATTTATACGTAGCCAGAGGATAATTCGCATTTATAGAAATTCCCTTCAGATTCTAATTGCCATTCAATTTCTTCAAAGTTTCATCAATTATGTACTAATCAAATGAATGTTACCTATATTATTTTATATAGAGCCCGATTGATCACACATTCCTACACACTTCAAGCTTATAAGCCAAGAGCAATTGCTTACCTGACTGTGAAATATTCGAGTTGCATAAAACAGTTTGAATATAAATACATTTTGTAACGTGGCTAATTTTCTGCGTAAAATTCATGAGGTCTCAAAAACTCCAAACTCCAAATCCAAACTCGAAACCGTGATTTTACGTCCATTTCAGGATTTTCATATGTACATGTTGTTTTTTTTCTATAAATTAATCCATCAAAAAAAATTTTTTTTATCTCATTCTCGTCTCACGGTGAATTAAACCTCACCACGTGCTACGAATAGTTTAAGGTTGGTCACCACAAATAATAAACAACAAGCAGAAAAAAAAACTCTACCTGCATAATGAAATGCACAAGCGTTCGTCATCGACTTACGCTACACCTAAAAATAGAGGAGGAAAAGGCGTTGTGCTAAAAAAAACTACACAACTCTTCCAATCTCTTTTGTAATCTATTATTATTATTATAGCTACACACAACGCAGATTAATACCTGCAGAAAAGAACGTATTTCTTCTTTTTTTCGATGATTTTTTCTTGCATAAAAAATGTGAGAGACAAACAGCCTCAGATTCAAGTATCGTCTTACTCTGAAATTATGTAGGCATTTATAATATGTAAAAGGCATAGAATATCATGATCCAATGCCAATATTATCGTTTACCTGTGTTAAAAGTAAAAACCTTTTGCGAAAATGCATAGATTTTTTTGGGGGGAAACAATCACTTTGTTCCCTCTCTCGAGTGAATACTGCGATTGCATTCATATTCATACATGTGGCTCTCCGCTGGTTTAGATTGTCTTGTGAGCGTTTTACTTTTGCATGTATGTATGTAAATTGAAAATACACAAGAAATCTCATTATCCTTTAGGACGGAGGCTAATTGATGCAGAGATTTAAGCATGATGATGACGATGATGGTATTTTTTTTTTGGAAAGTACTAGTTTGCATTACTCAAAATTACCATTTTTGAATAGTTGTTGTCGTTTTTATTTTGCCTTGTGTGTGTGTGTGTGTGACGCTATATTTTGTGTTTTGGTTGGAAATTGGTGAGAAGGAATTTTTTGAGGGAGAAAAATATCGCATACATTTATTTTCGAGGGTGGCATTGTCTCGTCCTCTGTGTAGTGTGCTCACCTTGACTTAAACTGCCATGTTTTCATCTTTTCCCTGTCGTATCATCCATCTCAGCACAAAAAAAACTCACTGTTGATTTTCCTTTTCGAAAGGAGTACAAGTAGGTTTGTTCGCAAGTCATAATAATCTTGTGCTACACACACACACACACAATAATCTCGTCCGTCTCCCCCACCACCAGAAAAAAATCGTTTTCTTGATCTAGCATAAAAAAGTCTACTAGAGAAAAAAAACCATTTTCTATATCGGATTGCCTCTATATTGCTGTATGTGCATGTCGCATCTTTTGCAAGAAAAAAAAAACTTTTACGGGATGATGGTAATTCGACATTTTATTACTTGGAGTAGTGAATCACATCTGTGCAAAAATAGGGCAATTGCGTGCTCGTACCGTGGGGCTCCTTCATGAATCATTTTGTATATATATTTTTAGGTTTTAGCATTCAGCAGTGTGTTGATTACAAAAAAGAAATCATTTCATCGTAAAAAAATCTTTTAACAATCATTTCACCACCAGTCACCAAAAAAAAACATCATTATCTCATCCCGTATGAAAATGGCAGCGAGAGAAGATTTTTTTTCTTCAAATTCGTCATAAAATGTCAATAAAGAAGTGATAGTTATAAAATCAGGTATAAATATCATCTCTCATGAAAAAGCTGTAGAAGAATACAGCCATTGTAATCTCGACATTCCCTTTTTATTGTTTCTTTTTTTCACAATGACAATAAAAGCCAAAGATAGGAGGAAGAAGGGAAAATATATACGAGTTTTAGGTCGGAGTGATAATGGTGATTATTGGTTCCTCTCCTGAATACCTTCAGCGCAAAAATATTTAGAGGAGGCATGCATATAATAGTAATCATATTCAGAGTTTATTTTTGGCTGAAGGGAAATGGACGAACCTGAGTTTTAGGTGGTAGTAATGTTGATGGCGATAATGCAGTTGTATGCATGTACAAAATACCAGTCAGGCGACATCATGGAGTGACATGATATTTACATTGTTTTCGAAGCATCGCGTACCCAACATGTAATCGGGATGAAATGGTAAATAGTCAAGAAAAAATAAAACTCCTATCTTCATAGCCACATTTAGAGTTCATCTGTGCACGGTTCACTATTTTCCTATATGTGAATAAATCTCTTTAAATCCTAGAGCAATCATAATCACATGCATTGTGAGTTAGTTTCACAACACCAAAAAATCATTTTTTTCTTGTGAGGCATATTGCATATAAATATAATAGAAAAACGGCGAAAATAGAGTTGACTCATGGTGATCACGAGGAATCTAAATCAGTGAAGAGATTCTTCTTATTCTACTAGAATGGAGGGATGGAGTTAGTTGAAGAATAGAGTCTCGTATGATAAGCACGATATTATGAGGCGCAGAGTGGGATTAGAATGTAAACAGTTTTATTAACGGGAGACAGAGTGAGAGCCACCCCATTTGTGTTCATGAGCTCACAGGTTGTTTTTTTTTGATATGGGAGAATTCATGTAAGTTGGTAGTTTAGTTGTAAGTAGTTGTGTGTTGTGTGTGGGGATGCACCCTACATTCACTGCGGCAGTCTTAACTGCCAACTCTCGACTTCTTGTAGGTATTAGCATTTGATGATGATGTTAGTTTTTTAAAAGGAAAACCTCTTTATTTGCATATTTCGCGAGATTGATGTATTCATGCATGACCAGTGAAGGATTAGGCTATAACGATGAAGCTGGGCTTTTGCAAAAGAGGAGACTTACTCGAGAGAGAGAGAAGGAAAAAATATTAATGACACTGAATTTAGAAATGTGGAAAGGTGAGTTTTCCTAAGAAAAAGAAAATCTTGGCTTGGTGTGCTCTATGCGGAATGACTATAAACAAAGGATGAAGGAGAAGATTAATTAAAGCTTGCTATGAGATAAATCCAAGTTGGGCTTATCATTAGTAAGAGTCAGGGACTGAAAAAAGACGAAGATGCGATTGAGAGTGGTCACATACACACACACAGCTCTCAGCAAAGTCAATAATAATGTATTTTTACAGGACACGTTGATGATATCAGGCATATCACTATTCAGCGACATGAGCTTGTCTCTCGCAAACTACACGTTCGTGTGAGTATTTTGAGATGCGCCTATGACAATCTTGAAAGGGTCGCGAACCGATAAAAAAATAATATTTTGGATGTACATGACATGACATCAACAAATCATTTGTGAGATCATCATCATGCAATGCACTATATCCTCATACCTGATACTCGAAATCATCTTTGTTTCTATTCTTCCTCGCCGCATTTTTTTCAAAGTGCAATATAACAGAATTGCGTAAAAAATGGTTGACTTTTGATACACCTTCTTTCCCCCGGTATCAAATCCCATGTGAACCAATTAATGCATATGAATGTATAAGGAAAGGGGCAGAGCTACTATGAATGTAATATGTACATATATGCCTTCAGGCATGACTTTTGTTTGCAACTTTGTGTGATATTATTATTGATTCTCTCGGTTTTCTCACATGCACGGAGCGTTCGTCGTCGGTATGTCATCCGTCCCTAAAGACGGAAAGCAATCACAATTAAGCATGATTGATAACGCCGAGGGGGTATGCAACGTATGCATGTAGGTATGTATATGATACGCTGCTCTCGTAAGTCTTGTCAAAACCCTCTTGTCGTAATTAATTGAGGCAAAAGAGTCTCTACGAGCACATACACACATAATAATATTTTCTATTGATCCCATCAACAATAAGTCTGTCGTCCGTCCTCCTTTGTGATGAAGAATTGACAGTTTCCATCTCATGCTCAGAAGTAGAAAAAACCTACACACCAGCTTTAAGTTTAAGTACATTGAACAAATTAGGTACGGCCTCGTAACGTCCGTGTTATTTTTAATTACATGCAGCATGCAACCTGACTTCCTTCTCATTTTTTTGATTGAACTGATGATAACGCTTTTCGCAATTGATTTCGCTTCGCAGAAAATCTTGCGAGAGAGGAGACGAGAGGAGGCCTACACACACCATCGCACAGGCTCCAATTTCAAATGAGAAAAAATATGCATATAAATACCTGCAGTGCTGTTGTACAATTACATCTTTACATGATGCGTCGTGGTAGTAGTCAGTAGTCAAATACAAGACAAAAAATCGTATAAATAAATAAAATAGTGCAGTGGTGGAAGTCGGAGAGTGTGCAGCAGGTACAATTGTTGTTGTCTCTCGGTGTACCACGCTTGATAAACTGAATTATTTAGATCATTCTCCTCTCGTAATGATGTTGATGAGTGAGGAAGTAAAAAATATTGCTGAGAGAGAGAGTCTCTAGTACCTGTTTTTTTAAGTATGGAGACTGAAACAAAAAATATAGCTTTTATGCCCAAACATCATTTGATAAGGATGCGAATTGTGGAATTTTTGAATGGAGTTGAAGAATTATGCAAATTTGTATATTTACGCATAAATTAGCATGTCCTCCTTCTGATTGGAGTTTTTTTGTATTTATTGAGACAAAGTATTTACCCATCTACAAAAGTGAAATATTTACTTTGCAAATTTCCTTTTTTCCCCATTCAATGAATTAATTCAGTTTGGGAAGTGCATTAGTATCGCATCACTAAAATTCCATTTAAAGAAATGAGAGAAAAATAAATTGAATACTCTCAATAAATTGTCACATTTTTCATCATTGTCTTGAGAATTTGCTACGTGGTAGGTAGTCCAAATCTAAATATATATTTGCCTGCAAAGCTTTTATGGCAACTTCATCACGGAGAAACTTTCGATCACAAAAGTTGTGACAAAGGAGTCAACTCTGTTTCCGTGAAAAGTTTGCTTGCTTGCCCGTGGGAATCTGATGTGAGCAGAGAGACAATGAGAATCAATGATGATAAAAAGGAGTCTACAAAGAAGGATTTTTTTTTGCTTTTTGCAAGGTATCATTTACTCTTAGAAAGAAATTCCGTTTGAAGACTTGTCGATCTTAAATTCATCTCATTTTTGCAACATGACTAGTAAAAAAGTATGTATGCAAACTTTCTGATTTATTCGCTTGAGCTATACAATCCCTAATCTCTGTTTCCATCTCTTTTTGTTTTCATTTTCCAGAATTTGAATTTACACTCTCATTACCCAATCTAATAGCCATACCTACTAATTAGCACAGCGACATTAATTCATTCAGGTATTTCGAACATCCTGAATACAAGACTCATTCCGTGTTGTCGGAAAGTGTGTCACTGTGCCTTCAAGGAAAAAGATGCATTTCATTCACATTTTTTTCCGCCTCTCTTTCTCAAATATGCGTTGAAAAAAGGGCTTTGATCGTTTCATTCACAAAGCATCTCTCTCTCATCCTCATCCCTCTCTCAAGAAAAAAGTTGCTCGACCCGTCGCACCACGCAACCTGTGTACAAAGTAATATTTTTTATTATTAATTGTGCCGTTACAAGAATTCAGCAATGAAGAAGGTGATGAGTCTCGAAAAAAACGAAGACAATGCAATGTGCCAAAGATGAGGACAACGATGGCTTCTGCGTCGTCTTCAGCCGATGAATTTTAAATACATATACAGACACACACACAGCACTCAGAGAGAGAGAACGATAAAGAAATCGTTTTTCTGCCTTTCGAGAGGCCAAGCCAGAGGCCTATTCTTGTTTGCGTCATTCAGGCGAAAAAACCTGCCTGCACTGAATCTCATTGATTTTATTTAGCGAGTAATTAAACTCCTTTAAGCGCACTGACCAACGAAGAAGATAAGAAGGTAATGGGGCATAAATATGCACTAACCAGCTAAAATGCCAACACGAATACATATATTTAAATTTTTTAAAGACACAAAAATCCATATAGTAATACCTACTGAATTTGACTACCTGTTCAATAAAATGCTACCTTCCCCCTTCTTTCGCATCTCGATTGCTGTATTTTAGACGTACTTTTTTCTGTAATGTGTGGTCATTGGTCATCCTCTCTCTCTCTCTCTCTCTCTCTCTCTCTTTGAGTTGAGTTGAGACGTTTCTGTGCCATTTCGAAAAAGACGTGATGGTCTACTCACCGTATATTTTACCAATAGTCTATGGGCTATGGCTATTATGATGCACTTTCTTCATACATTCAGACTCGAGAGATGTGTGCTTGAGCATGTGTGTATGGGAAATCGAGTCGGTCGCTGATGTGATATGAGGGCTTCTTCAATTCAACTCTTGAGACTTGAGAGATTTTTTGGGGACTCTCTCTCTCATGAAAAGTATGAAGACTGTTATGACCTCGTTTTCTCTCAGCCGATAGATACTATAAAGAGCCGAATTAGATGGTGTGTGGAGTAATGGATTTCCCGACACTGGGCTAATATATATAGATACAAAACACTTGCGAGATTTAAAAATGTGAATGGAACAATGCAAGCCAATAGTCGTCATAATATCGTCATGTGGGCACGGGATTTTTCTGTGGTATTTGAGGAAAAAACACGGGAGAGAAAACACAATATTTTCTGACTGACGATGAAAGGCAATACCGCTGCTGCCTGTTTTTTATCCGGTTCTTTCAGAGAGAGAGAGAGAGAGAGAGAGAGAGGGAGAAAGAGAAAAATACAAAGTTGTTTTTAGGTGGACCAACAACACAAAAGAATACGAGAAAATCCTGATTTTCAAAATGGTCTCTGTAGCGCATAGTCAGTTGTTTCAATATTAATAATTTCTTGTAAAAGACCAAGGTTAAGCATGAGAGTTGACGGACCACTTGGATTTGTAGAATTTGTTGCGTAGAGAGGAATAATAATGTGAAAAAAATATTTTCGACTCAAAGTCAGACAGGTCAGTCCACCTTACGTTTTTTTCTCTGGTTTGAGCGTGTTTACGGAAAATAGTAGCACATTATGAGAGATTTTTTCTATTAAAACATATACATATTTACCTATTGGTTTAAGGCTTTGAATACCAGAGAAAAAAATATATATTAATAACGAATTCTTTCACGCACATTTATCTGTAAATCTAAATGCTCAGGAGATTAGGAAAATTTGAGCAAAGAAAACAAGCATTTTTATAGGTATTAGAATTATATATGTCGTAAGACACATAGTATTTTAGTATTTTTAAACATTTTACCAATTAGCATTTTTATTTACTAAATTGAATTCTAGGATTGGTAATAATTGTTTAAATAATTTAATTGCTGCGTGTCAAAACGATGTAGTAAAAGTGTTAGGAAAATTGTTTTGTGCTTTTAATCTCTACACACATGCAATTGCAAATGCAAGTGCTACATCAAAGCCATTTGATTAAGAGTGTGATGGAATCCATGCATTATAATTATAATTGTTTCTTCACGTGCATTCTGAAAATCGTAGTCTTGATATTATAGCCGTGTGGTGTGAAAAAAAATATTGTATGACCATCCACCATTTCTCACCTTTTTTTGTATCCCATGTAGCCATAAATTTTCGTTCTTTGTGGCTCATTTTCATTGTTCGAGAATGAGGAAGACGGCAAGGATGCATTCCATTATTTACTCTGGCCTATTCACTTTTTGTGAGTGCATCCAAGCACACTATTACATGCATAAATATATGATATTCCTCGCGGATAAATGTAAAATGGTTTGATGAATGTTGTGTGAGTCTTGTAATAATCTCACTCAGAAGGCAAACCTGGTAACAACAAGAACTCTAAAATCAAGGTATGCGATACGCCCAAGTGTTGTGGTGAAGACAGACAACAGAGACTGCAGCTGAATTTTCTTCTCGTTGCTACGCCAAAATGCACACATACGCACATTCCAATAACGAGGCAACGTGGTCAAGCAAGTCACCAGTACTTAGCTGAACAGAGATTTGGACATTACTCACAATTTCCTAACGTGGCCTGAACCCACAACAAAATCAGAGTGCATCTCTATGCGACCAGACACATACAGATGGGTTTTTATGCAGGAGGTTGAAGTTGAAAGTATGAAGAGAAGAAAAAATCTCTCTCTTACAAAAAAAACTTCTTTTCAAGAATAAAATTATCTAGCTTTAGAATGAGAAGGAAAAGAAAAATCTGAATGTGGAAATACAAAAATTCCACACTAATCGTCCACCAAAGGAATTTCGGATCGTTTCCGTATTAACATTATACAATACAGCATTGCGCGCATTGTGAATTTTTGTTCTGCCTTTGCACGAATTCAGATTCAGATGAGAATTTACTCACGTTCTGTAGTAGACATCTAATACAATATGATGAAAAAATCCTTGATTGTGGGAATCCCATTATAACTCATGGTGACAATTTTATGGATCATTAGCGATACTTGAGTGAGAAAAAAATCTATGTGTGTGTATATATTTTGCCCGACTCTAAACGAATCGAAAATACGACATCGTAGATTCATTTCAACCTTCAGTCAAGCGTGTCTCTTACACCTCCCTGCAAGCGCGTTTTGAAAAGTAAATAACACTCAACATTTTAATGAATTGTCGGCACCGACAATTTACTTATCAGAAATTGGTATCATATCAAATCCCCATCTAAATGTGCACGGCTTCGATTAGTTCTCAGTCTAATGAAAGCGACGAACTGCTCATCATGAGACGTACATACTGACGAGGGCTTACCTAATATACGAATACTCACTCGTTCCTCAACAACTTCTTATCAAATGAGCTTCTGATGCAAAACTCTGATGCTCTCTTCTCTCTTTCAACTTTTAAATCACTTAAGGAATTCGAAAATATGCGGAGGAACAAGCTCGAGAGCCGTGTGACGACCCATTCATTTCAATGAGGACCAACTACCAACTCTCTCGCTTTCAGAGTCAAATCAAGGAGAAAAAGTATCATCGTGTAGGATCCATGCGCAAAAGACCACATTATTCATGCACCTTGTCATAATCTCAAAAAAAGTTTTGAGACCTGTTCATCGTCTCTCTCTCTCTCAGTGCTTAGGTTTTGAATCGATTCTTACTTCTAATCTTTATCTTTGTGTCACAAAATGTATCTACATACAATGTACGGCTACTCGCAGCAGATTCGAAGTTGAATGCAGGAGGTGTCTAGGCAATTTTGCACACACCTGCTGCAGCACATGCATAGTACTTATGTGTATGGTGAACCTTGAGACCTGTTTTCCCCTTCGGTTTTAGCTCTAGAAGATGCAGAAGAAAGATATTACTGAAGAAAGTGCGGAGCTGTGAATACACCTGAAAAAAATGTTTGATTTCTCCAATCTTTTGGAACTTGTAAGGGATGAGCAGCGTGAAGAAGAGAAGCTATGGTCATATTGTTTGAAACGGCTTCCACTTGCCAAGCCTGTTCTTATTGACAAGAAGGCTCTGATCTATCTCTGATGCACTGCACTTTTTTTGAATGATGAACTTTCTCACTTGGTAAGTTTCTTCGATAGACTCGATTAGCTCACACATATTTAGTTATATGAAGTCTCCTAGTCTTTACTCTCTCAGTCATCAGTGACTGTGTTAATGACAGGAATTTTTATCTCAAGCGTTTAGAAATAATGGCAAAGGGGCAGTTGCAGTTTAGAAAGAGCGTTGATTGTATTACACATCCTTTTAGCACTTGAATATTTGGCTTCATCTGCGAACTGATAGGCTTCGAAAAAATAAGTGCAACAGGATTACAGTAGGATCCTACTTACGATGTATTTACATACGAGTCAATAGTCAATTGTGTCTATTAACGAAATTTTTTGGTGGCCTGTGGGTAAAATGACTTGGGTTTACCAATGCCTATCTGCTTACTGTATGTATATTGTATACCTCCTCAGGGAAAATTGTTGAATAACTTTTTTTGCGCTTCAACTGATAACCAAACGATTGAAGAGGTGAGTTTATGACAATGTGTGTAACATTTTTAACGAGCGAGGCGATCAAGTGTGCACACACAATCGTTCAATGATTGACTCTTGCTTCAAACTATAATGGAGCAACTCGGCGAGGAGGAATGTTAATTTGTCTGTATGCATGAATTAATTTTGAAATCGGTAGACTATCTCAAAATTCTTTACAGTGGTTCTATAAAATTATGATGATAAGGGCTATTTTAATAGTAATATTGCTGAAAAAAGTTGTGTACAAGTTGTAAGGTACATACTATTTACTAACAACTAATGCAGTGTAGAAAAATCCCAAGTCAAGTTCACTTGAGATGAAGGATGGGAAGCTAAAAGCTTTGCTAAAAACGAAGGGACAGCTTCGCTAATTTTTATGCTGATGCGGGAGGATTAAAGTGACATTTTCATGTTTACATATAGAATTATGATGGTCATAATCATGCAGTCAAATTGTCATAATCATCATCATAACCTTCACAAAAAAAGCTCCTGCTTCATTTCATACATAAGTGGCCTGCAAGAAAATAGCTAAGTTTGTTCAAGTTGATTTGTCTTTTGTGTAAATGCACACAAACTCGTCCAATTGTTGAAGAATGCTCGTTTTGTTACTTAGACATAATAATTTTCCTATAACTATAGAATGTGGACATGGACATGTTGTCATCTTCATCTCGTCAAGTTGTGTCCGATTTGAAATAGGGTAATCTATGTCATTGTCACATTAGTCCGTAATCTAAACGACTTTTTAGATTTTATAGGTGCTTCCTAAATCTCATTATGAAGATTAGAAGAGAAGTTTGAAACGATTTTTTATGCACTTTGTACATTCCAAACAACTCACGATCAGTTAATAGTTATGGGGTACGAGGGAACGTTAAAACGACATTTTTTCAAGTGAGCCATAGTCTCCTCTTGTCGAATTCGCTTTTTGATTATTTACTCAATTGACGAAACTCTCTCAGCTCTCCATATAATTGAAAATGGTATTGTCACTGCACCAAATAATTAACTTCCCTCAAGAAAGAGACAAGTCGAATCTGATTACGCCTTTGCGTGCTACAATCATGCCAAATAGGACTCAGGATTTATGGGTAGGAAATAAATGCGAACCTTTTTGTTTCTCATGAGCGTTTGCAAACCGCAATAATTTTAATGTGCCGATGAAGATGATATAATGCATTAAATAAATATATAGGTAAGTGTACATATTTCCTTCTGATGGATTCGTTTCAAGCAAATAGCTTCGAGAGTTTAATAATGAAAACGCTAAATGGCTGGCTGCCAAACATCATTGTTATTTAGCCATTAGACATAGAGAAAAACTTGAAATGATTTTAAAATCCTTTTCTTGTACAATAATTGAGGGGTTATGCAAGGCGCAATTGAGGTAAATGAAAATATGGCCAGAGAGACGGTAATCGTAATTGTGTCGTAAGAAGCCTGAAGAAGAAGAAGATGGTGATGCTACCCATTTATAAATTACGTACATACATATGTGCGGGGGTAATGACAACTGCAAATAAAGATTTCCTCAAGTCCTGGCGCCCCTTTGCATGACACTTGAGACGGCTCAGCTTCCACGGAGAGAAATTGACAAGAGCTCCGTCATCATGATGATGATGACAAATCACAATTCTGTGCTCATGTACATATAAATACTTCCAATCCAACAGTTGAACAAATGCATAGGTATATGTATGCAACCATCAAATTTAAATCATGCAAAAAAATAGAAAACATCTCTCTCTCTCTATTTTTGTAAAAACCATATTGGATTTAAATATCAGTTGTAAGTAGGGACTGTCATTTTTTATGACCCTTGTGCAAACTTCGTAAAGCGTAAAATGGTGGTAATAATAATGTAGGTATGTACGAACATGGCAAATTTTGAATGACTTCATAACAGGAAGGAAGGTAAAGAGAGAGAGAGAATGCATGATGCTTACTTTATACTTACTGTGGCTTTTTATGACTCATTCATTTTCCTTAAGGAGGAGGAAGTTTTTTTACGAGCTTGCAGAAAAAATTAACTCATTAACTTCGTATATAATCGCATAAAGCATGTGCATATAAAAATGGTTCTAGACTCTTGGCATGTGCACATATCCATCCCCTCTCTCCACCAAAAAATCGTCCGGCGTGACGGAACACGGTGTGGCAGGCGTCCTGCAAATAATCATGAAATGGTGACCGAAGGTCAAGCATCTCTCAAAACACCGACACGAGATGATATAATGGCTGAGACTCCCTACTCATTACACAGTTTTAAAATTAAGAAGGGAAATTATCATTTTCAAAAATCTACTCAGGGGTCAGCTTCAGCTCTCAGCTTACTTCTATTTCTGCAGATTTAACTTTGACTGGTCATAAAAGAGGCAGGTTGTGCAAAAAAGGCATATAAAGTATTTCACCGGGCAATAAATAGGAGAAGAAAAATCCATGCCGTTTCAAATAGGCCAAGTGAGCTTTTAATCCCTTCTGAGAAAAATACCTCATGCTTGCTTTGGCTCTTGCTTAATGTGAATTAAAACTCATTTAATATTCTTTTTTTCGATTTGGTCACTTGCACAAAAAATATTTAAATTTGGTTTAGTAAGGCGTTCCGAAGTAGAAAAAACTACAGTTCATTTTTTTTATCTCTCCTGATCCCGATCGGAAACACACGGTTTGTATTTAGATACATAGTATGTACCTGACAATGAACCCAGCGGTGTACATTTTTTTGTGTCGCTCCCTTTCACAAGAAGAGAGACAATGCTTTCCTGACTCATGTCTTTTTATAATTGGATACATTTCAATTTATAACTTCATATTAACCCACCACCAACCACCACCTTTCTGAAACCCAGCGTGACAAAAATAGCTTTTTAAAAACTACATTATAATGTATTCGTTTTTTAGTCTCGGTTCAAAACATTGGCAATTAGGAGGAGCAGTCGTGGTGGTAGTGGTGGTGGCACCGAACACTGAACACCGAACACAAATGCATTTTAATGGGTAGGACTCCACTCTCGAACGGAGAGTAGTAACCCGAGAAAAAAAGGGTGAGGCCTTTGGGCAACTCATAAGTTTTTTTTATTCAGCGGTTTGTTGGAACGCCATCAATTTCTTGACGGGAGTATAATGATGGGTGGTAAGGAATGTTGAGAGTCGGTGTGTTTTTCTGCCTCGCTGCCTTAAACAAATGATGACGTGTAAGTGCCAATAACTACTTTATTATTTCATGAGTTCGCCTTTCTCACTTTGGGAAAATGGCCATCATTCGTGATAATGAGTTCACATTAATATTTAGATAGGGATGCACTTCTCCTGAAACATTTACAACGCTATTATTGACGAGAACTGAGATTGTCCCTTTGCAAAAAAAATAAGAATTTCTGTTTCTCTGATCACAACATGCACAAATAAACATGAAATAATCATTGCCGCTGCTTTAAGCTCTTTCACCGTTTCTCACCCACTTCCTTCTCACAGATATTTTCAGAGTCATTTTCAGCAAGAGAAGATGTGGGATGTGGGATGAGAATGCAAATGACTGGGAGAGATTCAGTCCGATCTTTGTGTCTTTTCACACTACCCACCACATTCACATTTCACATTTTATGGATGAGCCTGAAGTACCTATGCACATGCATGTAGCTTAAGAAGAAGACTATGGGAACGTTTATTTATATCTGCTGGCTGACACACCTCCAATCACATTAATTATTCATTTTTCCCCTGTATGTGTATGTGTGACCACCAAAAGAGCGGAACGAAAAATCAGTCTGTGGCATAAAGAATGGCACTGTTTGAGTGACTGAGCAATGTGCAATCTGTATCAAGTTTTTTTTTCCTTTCAATGCTCACAATTATTGCCGATTTTGTAGATATCCGGCCGTTATAGCAAATTTTGCTTGGTCAGCTTTATGAGAGTGTGATAAAAGACTCGTGTGCGATTTCTCCTGTTAAGTACAAAGACATTATTTGTCTCGCGTTCATCATCGCTGTTCCATCTCATTCAGATTCATTGCATCGTGTGTGTCGTCACCCTTTTCATCCTTAGGTGGGGGTTATGTGTCAGTCATTGTCACCCAGTTCAAGAGGAGAGGAAATGAGACCTTTTCAAAGGTGTGGTGACAACAGTCACAAAAAGACTATACGAGATTTGTGAGATGCATGCGAAATTGCTCTGTATTTTTGGTGGGCTCATTCACAGATACAAACTTAGAGGAATGCTCATGTTCTCACTGATGTGAAAGCGGGCACAGATGAATATTCAAGAGGGACGAAGAAGTTATTTTTAAAAACTTTATTACTCCGCACTCATTTGCATATTAGGGATGTTTCGCCCTCCCATAAAATAATAGAAATCGGGCCGTGTTCTTCGCGCTCAATGTCACGCTTGATTGGTTTCTCTCGATGTGCGAATGGTAAAAAAAACACTTACATTAGAAGAGTTTGCATTGACAAATGCGCGAGGAGTGTTGGAGCTTCGACCTTATTTCAAAGTGGAGGTTAAGCAATTACCATCAAGTTATAATTAGCTTTTTCACTTATCAATATAGGCATATTTATGTACATTTGTATGACCTTCGATGTGCAAATTTGTCGACATAAATTCTAACTGTTTTTGTGATTGATGAATTGGTTTTACATGTATAGCCTTTTCGTTTCTGGGACTAACATTCATTAAGATGAAGAAAAAAGAGCGCTTGCTGGCATCGGCTCAAAACACTTGAACTCGAAAAACAAAACGTTTGTGATATTGTCCATCTCTGACTTAAATGCAACGTGCAACGTTCCAAATATTTATATTTTTGGAGGAGCCAAACCATATACCCAAATTTTAATATGCCAATAGACTTTCCGCCCATTGGAGTTAGTTAACCCAGATGTAAAACCACCAAAATTGAAATTTCCCTTTC
This sequence comes from Seira sanloemensis, assembly GCA_027743915.1. Lineage (NCBI taxonomy): Eukaryota > Metazoa > Arthropoda > Collembola > Entomobryomorpha > Entomobryidae > Seira > Seira sanloemensis. Next base: position 26,697 of record JAHZMY010003605.1, read on the forward strand.
GGATGCAATCACCTTGCTTGTCTTTATTATCTATATGAAGAAAAAATGGGGAAACATTTCATTGCAATCGACGCGGTAATAACAATTACCTCATCAGATCTACAAACTGATACATAAAATGTTGAGAAACAGTAAGAGCAAAAACTGCACAGAAGAAGAAAAAAAATCAAATTTTATGTAAGGAACTTGTTGAGACGGTTACGTGCTCCTGTGCTAAATCAAAATTGCTTCGCCAAACTTCCGCTGAAATCGAAACTAAAGTCCTCCATGCGTATCGGAATTATTGTTTTTCCCTCTCTCTCTTGCTATTTAGCACATTACCTATGTTAGCGTAGCGAGAAATGCTTAATGCAAGAAGGCGAGTAAATGTTTTGCCATAATTCCTTTTACGCAAAAAAAAAGTTAAAGTGCTTTTAACGAGCAAAGTAGAACTTTTATTGATTTTTTTTCTCTCCCAGCACACAGCAGCAGTAGCCTTGCCAGCTCAAGACGTAAACTTTATGGGGAGAGTGGGGACGTGCCAAAATGAGCAATTATTATTTTCTTTAAAAAGAATTAGTCCCAGTATAGGATCTTAGGATTCGAAAATTGTTTAAACAATGGAGGGGGTGTGCATAGTAAATGACTAGCTTTTACTTTAAGTAATTTATATTATGATTTACAGATGTGTATCGGCGTTCCCACTTACTCAAATGAGAGAGGGAGCCAATTGTGAGATGCTCAGAGTGGAAAATAATGACATGAATGTTCATCTTTGTGGTAAATTGGCTACACTGATTCAGAAAATAGTTTTTTTCTCTCGAGTTCCCTTGCATAATTTTCCTTTGTGGAGATCTTGTTACCACATCGAGCTACTAATTTACATGTTCGTAGATACATAAATACGATGAGTTGAGATGGGACGCAGTTGAACAGAAGTGATAATAAAAAAGTATGATTTTTACCTGAGTTAAATACATATTTACACCGCACCGGGTAGATGAACTATTTTTCAATTGTACGTGAAACATGAGAAAGGTGTGTCCATCTGTGGATTCTGATGACATGAGAAAAAAAAGAAAGCTGTGAAAAATGAGTATAGGCGAATGTATTTACTGCTCCTAATTTTATCCCTAAGATTTAATGACGAGGATAATGTGCTTGTTTCTCGAGAAATTTATGGGGTTTTAAGAGTCCGAGAGAACAAATCCGGACTGGTGAAATTAACTTTTATTCAGCCAGGCGGCTATAAAAACAGCCTCTGTGACAAGGCCATCTTATGCAAGTAGGTACATATGTAGATGCTCAAATCAAAATTACATTTGAGAATATTTTTTTCTCCTCTTGTACTGTTTTTTTTTCCACACAATTTGCACATTTGGGAGAGGGACTATTCATTTCTGACCAATTTGTTTTATGGATTCAATAAACCTTGATGCAAGAAGTAAGTAGTGAGGACAGTGACTTTCAGACTCGACGAATATTCACATCACATGACACTTCCTAATGCAAAAACCAATTGTATTTTTACTGCTCAAAATTTCGCATCATTCGAATACGACGTAGATGAGAAAGCTTTTGCAAAAAAAATGTGAGAGGCAGGAGTAGGAAATTCACCGTTAGCAGCACCCAAAAAACCGCATGTAGTAAAGGCTTGAAAGCAAAATAAATGAACAGTAAAAGACACACACTCTCTCTGCCATTCAGCTCACATCAATCTATATATTTAGCCATAATCGTCAAAATATTGAAAATATTGAGACAATTGGCCATTTTTTTAAAAAAAGAAAGGTTCACAAATATTACAGACGTAAATTGCGTACAGATTACTTACGCACCACAAAAGGAAATTGCCATAGCGCTAAAAAAATTATGCATTTTTCAACCAAATAATCTTTGTGGGTCAGCTTGATGCTACCAAAGGTCTTAATACTTTAAATAATAAAAAGAGATCGTTTTTCTGAGTTTTTGACAAAGCCTCCATCTCCACGTCACCTAATCACTCGTTAGCAGCATCATTCATTAAGACCGACATGATGGCACACTAGAAATGAAGAGCGTCATGCGAACCTCCGATTGCGCGTTCGTTGTGAGATATAGTTTTTTGAAGTGCTAATTTTGTCTCTTCTGTGCTAAAAAAAAGTGGGTACGAATTAGATCTGGAAAAATAGAAGTAGACAATTCACACGGTGTGGGCTGTGCCATGGGACTTTCTCAATCTCTTGTCATGAGATATACACCGCAGCTGCAGTGTCTTTGATTACACACATTTTATGTAAGTACATGCATGTGTTCAGTTGGACGTTGGGCGATTTGGTTGAAAAAAAAGTTTCCTGCAACATGGCACACAGAGCGAAGTTTGAGGCGACCTTTCAGCTCCATTTACTCATTACATGGCGAGCGAGATATGATCAAGATATGCTATTTCTTTTACATACATATTTGTATTATTATTATTACTCTGCACGTCAAATGAGAATACCTCAAAAAAAAAGTTCCTCATAAGAAGTAATCTATCAAATTTCGCATTTGATTGGGAAAAAGGTGAAAAAAATGTTCACTGATTGATGCAGACGTGGAAGCTAAAATAGTACGAAAAGCCGTGTAATTGACTACCGCCGGAAAGTGCCTATTTATTTCATGTAGTTGAGAAGGTATCCATCATTTTTTCACATTACGCGTAGCATAGAAATCTGTGTACTTTTTACCAGAGATAAAAGTCCATTAGGATAAGAAAAACTGTCTAATTTCATTTGTGCAGAAAACTATGGGTATGTATACACATAGCGTATATATTTTTCTTCACTTGATTTTGAAAGGGATGGAAAAAACATGATTCTCCCTTTTCCTCCATTTGTTTGCATACTAACAAGTTCGGATCCACAGAGAGTTGATTACAGGAGAAGAAGAAAAATACATATATATTTGATTCCGCAAGAAAAAAAAGAAGATTATTACATATTATACATATTCTCTCTCTCTCTTCCTACTCGTATTCAGATTCAGATCCAACTTGTTAGGGCTCCGTACGCTGTAAGTGAATACTACTACTACACACACCGCAAATTACAATCTTGGCTCTGAAAGTCAGTAGTCTCTGCGGTAGAACGTTTGAGAGCTTTTAAAACGAACAATGAATGCTCTCCGTCTTCGTCTGTTTCTAATGCAGGAATGATATCGTAAGAAAAAAAATTCGACTTCTTCTTCTTTCTCTCCACCTGAGAATAAAATGTAGTAGTCTTTATTGGAGATGATGGGGCTACCACTTACCATTTTAATCCAAAGTGATATGTGGACGATGATGATGATGATGGCAGGAGTTAGAGAAGCTCATCTTCAAAACATTAAAAACCCATGTCAGCGTCAGTGTTTCGGAATCTGCGTTATATATTTTGCCTTGCGTATGTACATACATTGTTACGAGGATGGAGTAAGTAAGTAAGTACGTTCGTTCACTGCAAAAATAAGTGTTCGGTCCTCTAGGATGTTATTGACCTTTATGTATTTTTTCATGTTTCTCTACTCTACTCAAGAATTTTCCCATCACTTGAGAGCTAATATAGACACACACACACGATGATTGTGTGACTCACATTTACTTACTTACCTGTCTGCTGCTGGTCCACCTGGATCTGACGGAGGATGAAGGATGATTTACAGCAGCTAGATTTTTAAATACTTTTTTTTCCTCTGTTGAAGAAACGGAAATCGCTTAATGGAGCCTTGGGGAATATTAATTGGACTTTCTGGCAAATGAGGAGTTTGCACGGAATTAAAATTCAACTTTCTCGGCTACTGCGGGGAGTATCCATAACCTCAGTTGAAAATGAGGAGAGTGAATTTATATTTATAATGCGGCAGAAGCCTTACATATCATTGTCACGATATAGTTATGTTCATTTACATCCCACATTTTCTGTGCAAATGTCAATTGCGAAATCGGATTTTTTGAGGAGAGAAAACAGCCATGCAATTGCGATGGAGGAGTTTTCAACGTTCCGCCACACTCTATTTCAGACGATTAGTTCATAGAGATGAGCTAATCTCGTCTACTTGATTGATTAGTAAATATGTACATCAGTTGGAGAGAAAATTAACGATCGACTTTTTGCTCAATTTTTTTCGACAACCGAGCGGCCAACCTTCGCTGCACGTTGTACATTTTGTATTGCAGACTACGGTACATGTCATCATTCTAATTCCTCCTAGATGACGTGATTCTAGGAAAGATTTGTCACGAGAATAATTGTATTATCCTAATTTGCAAGGGAAAAAAATCATCATCATCTTGATTTAATTGAAACGGAACTCATGTGCGCGTCTCTCCCCTTCTCATTGTACACCGATCATATTATATAGCCTTTAAACATTATTTTTTTGCATTAATAAATCCTGAAAAAAAAAAATTCTCGCAGACTCGCCGAACCTGTATTAGCAGCTATCTGCTCTACGGTCATTTCGAATTGAATCTCTTTTTGGGAGTTTTATTAGTGGTGAAAATTGATGCTTATCATTTTGCAAGGTGGCTTGCTGATTTGTTCGTAGTTTCGTTCGGATGAAACCAATCATCACGATCCTTTAAAGATGATAGTGAAATACTCACAGTACTACACACTACACATCTTACTACAGAACCACAATCTCTCTTCAGCCTTCATATTCAAACTCGTATCGTAAACTCGTAGTAGACACATCCCGAACATCCTCATCATCTCAAGAGTAGATGCAAACATACGTTACCAATCTGAATCAAAAAAAATCTTTTGGTACAGTTACTCGCTAATCGCAACGCTGCTGCTGCTTTATTGTCAAAAAACCCTTTTCGCTAATGGAGATAATACTCACAAACTGCACTGTAGTAATAACTCCACATACGAGGAAGATACCGTCTCACGTCGCATCCTCCTATCTTCTTCGTATGATAGTTTTTTTGCTTCTTGGTTTGGCGTATGAATGAAACTGAAGAATGCAGAGAGAGAGAGAGAGAGAGAGAGAGAGAGAGACGCCATTTCTGCGAAAAAAGGAACTGAACTAGGTTACATTATTACACTGTATGGCAATATGTATATTTTTATATGCCATACAAATGGTTTTAGGGGATGGGACTTGATGTGCGTGTCGCTCGGACGTCATCATCGTTGCATGCGTAAAAATTGAACTGTCTCTGTGGCATATTTTAACACGCTCTTAATACGATGATAGAAAAGAGACGTAAAAAAGTTGTCAGTTAATGGGAGCTTGATAATGTGAAGACATTTGGATATTAGAGTTTTTTTTTTAAAATAAGATCTTTCTTAAAGGTTCCTATTAAATGAGGCTGTGTGTTAGACATAATTGGATGACCTGATTGACTTACAAATATTGTAGGCTGTGAGGAGACCTTCATCGGCGGAGAATTGCACTGTGAAGCCTGAAAGTATTTGAGTAAATGATGAGGTTGATAAAAAAATGCTTCTTCGCATAGATATAGATGAAACGCAAGTTTTTCGCATGCATGGCGGAAGTGTCCATCCATTGTTGCAGTCAATGGAATGAAGGTTTATCATTAAGTTATCGGAATTACATACATTACATTAGTATTATATATTGCACATTGCCAAAGCACTTAGCCAAAATTGTGTGTTCATGGGACAGTTTTATCAAGCCAAATAGGATTGCGTAATAATCAGTCTATTGCAATTAATTGCATTGTGTGATAAAAAAACAAAGCTATTGACAAAAAGCTAAGCCTCGTGTAAGATTGCAGAGTGCAAAAGCTGACTGTGAGAATGGCCTTTTGTATTTATAAGGTACATAAAGGTTCTTCACACCATGAAGATTATGGCAAAAATCATAAGAAAATAGTTAAAATCTTCATGCATATCATTTTATAAAAGTAAACCATTATTTTAAAAATGTATGGAAAGGAAACCAAAGCTAATTATTGATTTTTTTCTTCTAAATTTCCAGATTTTTGTCATGGGACAACACGTTCGGACTGCTTATAAAGTCAATACGTCAAACTACACACGAAGCTCCATAAAAAAATTTGCTTGAAAACGAAAACTACGCTGTCAACAGAACTCTTCATCCCTTCTGCTAATATCGTCTACATTTTTTAAAAAATTACTGTGCTGTTTGTTTTGTGGCTCTTGTGCTGTACACATATTATATTATTTCAACAACGAAGGAACTATACTGACCAGAAGACAACGCAAAAGGAAAAAATAACTTGGATGAGGTCAACGACAAATTCCACTATATGCCAATGCAACTCCGTCAATTCTTTACGGATTTTACTTTTTATGTCTGGATATATTCATTATATACAGTTTAAGTTTTAAAAGAATTGTTTTTTTTGTTGTGAATCGGTTTTAAGCAAATATAGAATGTTTTCCCCTTTTTATATGAATACACTGTTTGAATGTATTTAACCTACAATTTTAGATTATGTAATATATATATAATGATAAATATACTCTTTAGCTAGATATTTAGCATGACTTACATAGAAATTATGAAGCTACATAATACACATTACGTTTTTTTAAAAGTTGTATCATGTACCTTTAGTTGTAACTCTCGCGGCCCTGCCCTTTGTAAATGTTGGAGGGAAACATACAGGCGTAAAAATGTATTTCTCTTTCTACTAAAAATATTATTATTACCTATGCTGAAGTAATTCGTTACAACTGATTGTGCTGAAAACAAAGACTGCAATACAAAGTTTATGCCATCATTTCAAATCGAACTACGATGAAGCATTAGCAAGAAATAAAAATCATGTAATTAAAGTGATTATTAAGCTCAGAGACTTGAATGACTTTTGGGTGTTGCTACTGCTCCAATTAGAGAAAAAAATAATGGAAGAATAATATTAGGATATATGTAATAAATAGGCCTTTTTCGGTTCTCGCTTACGGGTTTACTTTGATTTGTATACTGACTTGAAAAAAAATCAATGGAGCTGTCTTCAAATCAGTCTCAAAGTTGGACTTTTCTTCCGTTCGTACTGTATGAGGAAAGAGAGACTGACTCTGTCATTTTTGAGAGACTACAAAATTATAGTGGCTCGTTTCATTATGTATTTTTTTTAAATTGCACAGAAGCTCTGATAAAACCTTTACTTTGTCCAATTCTTTTTGTGTTTCATCAAAAAGTAGAAATTTTACATTTTATTATATGCTGATGATGTAAATGTATTGTCAAATTTTTAAGATTCCAACGCAAAACCTTTTCTTTTCCTGACCTTGACCAAAAACATCATTTGCACTTTCTTTTGACAATCATGATGATAATTGATAATCACACATTTCAATTCTTTATAACTTCCAAGATTTTTAGAGAGAATTGAGAGAATTAGGTTCGAGTTTTTAAGCTGTACACCATTGTTGTGTATTGTTGAAACAGGTGCAATATTTTGTAATTTCTCTACCGACAATGGGAATTTTTTTTTAAAAAAATGTTAGATGCTCAAATAATCTAAAGGTAGAAATATGTATGTACCTATGTAATTTTTTGTTGGTGTAGTGTATGTGTCTACTTAACCCTTGTAGTAATTATATGAAAATGAAGACGACACTTTTTTATTATTGTAGCTGTAGCAACCTCTGCTCCCGAACAAAAAAGGTTTAACATGCAACATATAATCAATTTGTTTTATTGCCAATATACCCATATGTTATTATGTTATTCTAACAACCACCTCTGCTTCAAAGATAATTATATTAATGTATATGGCCTTCAACATGTAAACGAAGCTTGCTCTTTAAAAATCAATGAAAGTAGGGAGACATTAGTATTCAAATTCTTATAATAGTATCATGGATGTTCAGCACAAATAATGCAGTTACTATTTAAAAGCAACGATTCATGTTCAAAAAAATCAATAAGCCCGATTGGATTTCTGGAAACGGATGCCGCGATAAGTATACGGCCGACAGTGTTTGATAATGTTGTTGTATAGATTTTAATACTCCCTCAAAGACTTCTTTTTTGGTGAAAGCTATTTCGAGCAAAAGAAAAATTGCAACTTGTGAAAGTGAAAATGCCCAACGGAAAAGTTGACGGAAGTGAAATATTGATGTGAAGTGAACTCTATCACAAAGAAAATGGGTTTCCAATAATAATATTCCGAGTTGAGGAATTTAGTATTCTGATTATATTCAAATTCTTCCGAAATGTAAAACATCCTTCTTACTTTCACGACATGTACTTGAGTATTGAAGTAATAAATTTTTTGTAGCTAGATTGCTTTGTGTAGCCAATAGCCTTTATACATACATATTATATATATATTTTCGCTTCACGTAGACATAGAAAGATTTTAGGAGGAACGAAAAAAAGAAATACTTGAAATAAAGTGCCATTCTTATTGTTTAATTAGAGTAGAGTATAATTAACAAGTAATTTATGTAAACAAATCTTTTATTTGTTATCGTATCATGATATTTTTACGACTATATTGATCCATGCATTATAAATACTATATACGTCCAATTTATGTAAGTGTATTATTATCCCCTTGTTACTAATATTTAGTTGGATAACGAAATCACACACAATTTTCTGAAACAATGAAGGAAAGGTAGGCTACAGGACAAACACAGATGAGTTGAGCGACAATCAAAAATCGTTTTAAATGGGAACGTGAGTTTGTCGCGCGGAACGGTTTTTTTTAAAAAAGAACATTTTGTATTAGCTGTAGTAATGTTTAGACGAGGAAAATATTTTGTCTTATTATATTATTTTGAAGGTGGACAAGCAAGCAGTTCCATGCTCTAGCTAAGATAAGATTTACTATGAATAAATCAAGATTATACGGAAATTAGAAAAAAAGATTAATGATTAGTTGAAACTTTTTTGCTCTCATGGAAATCAGCGCCGATTGCATCTAAATACATATTACTTTTTCACGTACATTCTTGTTGTGGACTGAAATCTGAGCGTAATTGATATGCTCTGTTTATTATAATTGAACATGTCTTTTGATGACCGAGAACCTGCGAAATGTCCCGGCGTTCCAATGAATTTAGGCTGAGTTCTGAAAATTATTTATAAATGATATTATATTATTCGACTATTCGATTATTCCATCCTTTCCCATTATTTATGTTCGAAATACTTTGTACATCATAAATTATTAATTGTAAAGGGTTTTGAAAAATACATAGATAAATGGAGTTACATACGTGATACCTTTGTGAGTCGAGATGGAGATGGATTTAAATTCAAACTAATATTTGGACAAAATTCGGCGGCAGAATTTTTCGCTTTTATGGTGCAATAATATATTCGGCAACTACCTTCTACTGGTTTTGTTAATGTTGGCTCGAACAAGGGCTACATTGATGCTTTTGTTAGTATTTACCTAAGTACATAATTTGTGGAAGACATTTAGATGCATCTAATTGACTAATTACGTAGCAATGCTTTAGTACAGAGGTGGATATAAAACCTGTAAATTTACAGATTTGTCCAAATATCTCTTATCTCTACTAAAATATCTACTTATTAAATTCTGCACGATTATTTCGACCGCCATTTTGAGATTTAAACTATTCACTAATACGATTCTTACAATCAGTTCTCAAATATAATCAGCGCTCATTTTGGATCTTCTCATTTTTATCGTTAAATGTTTAACTAGGATCTACAAAATTCCTGCATGCAATGTAATGTCTTGGGCCTTTTAATAAGTCAATTTTCCTCTCTCATTCATCAGAGAAATATAATTCTTTGTCGGTGATCCTATTCTTCCTGTTTCCCACGCACCACTGAGCCATGAGGAATTATAAGATCAAATGTCATTCCGTACCGCGCTTTTAACAGATATCATATATTTGTCCCGACCCCGTAAATAGAATACCACCTTCACTCACAACACGGCATTAGTCAAAGCTCCTTTCTTTCCTCAGTGTTTTAAGACTTCAATACTTATTTCAGTTACGCATAGACAATTAGGAAATGGCATGCACCTCGAAACATGAAGTATATTCAGTTCCTCAAGAATTAAAATTTCTGATCACATTGACTTTAAAACAGAGTTTTTTTACGTGTTTTACTTTTACTTGATGGTTTCCCAATTCGAAAATAAATCATATCGTATCACCCAACCAAAAAATCTCGTTAGGGTACCACGGGGCCTCAATCAATCTGTAGATGTAGATGATGTTTATATGTCTTATCGCACATTCCCTTGCTAATTGCCTTACACGCACGTATGCATGCTAAAAATAATGTTCGTATGAAGTATGAACACATCCGTAATTTAGCGAAATGATGGATTGGCTCTTGGCTTCCTAGAGCTGTGCTACGCAGTCTGCATGAAATTAAGGAAAAGCGCATTTTTTATTTACGACTTTGAAATCATTTCTCTTCAGTGTCAATATGTCAACCGATAATTACAGGGTGAATTGCGGCACCATTCAGTTACACCAACTCTCGGTGCTTTGTGACTCATGAACTTTTTAAAAATTAACACGAATGTTGGAAAAATGAAAGCACATATGTACATACTTGTTTGTCGAAATATTTGACATTTATTGCCATTTTGCAAGCACAACAATGCACTTCTTTTGAGCGTCAGCACATAGTCATCAAGTAATTAATCGTAGTGAGTGTATGTAATTTTAACTCGATTGTTAAAGTCCTTTACCGATGTTTTTCCTTCAAAAGTGATTCATATTGCCCCTTGGTGCCTTTGTACATTTATACCTCACACTATGTGCATGCCAAAAATGCCTCAAAAAACGAGCTCCTTGAAATATTTCCACTATTATTGAAAACATTTCTAACAAATTGGAATTTAGCACTTTTAAAAATATATTTAATTGCGCTTTTGCTCATGCACTAGTTCATAAGAGTCAGAGATAGTCTCTCAACGTGCCTCCTCTCAGCCCAGTGTTAAACACTCTTTTATAAGTTTTTTGATTAATCGTCGATGAGACGAGACTCTCCACCACATTTAATTCAACTTTGAAGTGTTTTGAACACATTTCAACATGAATTGAGTTGGTGTAGGGTGCTACTCAATCAAACTATCAGAATTGCTCCAAACACATATACTTTTAATGCAGTACGCACACATTAAAAAATTAAGTGCTGCTCAAATTTCCCCAGATCGCTGATAAAAGCATATAATATCTCTTTTGCTTACATTAAGTATAATAGCATAGTATTTTGCATGGAATGAAAAAGCACCTTCTTCATCATTTAACTGTTGCCGTTGAAGCTGAAACTCATTGATAAAACATTAATATTAACAACATCCTTTCCACCACCGCAATATTTTTTCTAAAATGCAACTCTGATTCGCTCGAAAAGAATATGGTAAATGGCCATCACTTCCCCACAAAGAACAATAGCAAACAGTTTGGAACAAGTAAAAAAAACTGTGAAATACTATTTTCATCAGGCATATAAATATTTTATTATTCTCTGTAGTATAACGGAGCAGCCGCGTCTTTTGTACGTTGTTACGACGGCGTTTTTGAAAAAAAAATGCACTCGGTGCATCTGCCCATGCACATCTAATCTTCTTCTTCTTCTACAATTTTGCTGATATCAAAATAATACGCCTTCTGATCTAAACGAAGCGATGCACACTTGAATCTGAAGAAGATACAGATGAGCCCTTCAAAAAATACGCATTTCTGTGTAGTATTATTCTCATTCAATTGTTTCAATCTCTCCCAGAAAAATAGCTTTAGTTCAAAATGAATATATATCCGTGTGGATTATCTATATCACCCTAAGCACATATATGCATTTATATATTCTCTTCTTATTCTTTGAAATAAATCATATTTTAAACACGAAATACTAATATTTTCCCAAGTATTTTGCGAGTGAATGCTTTGATACATTTTAACAGAGAAGCTCGAATCTCGAATAGGAAAGAAAAAAGTATTTTTACGGATTGTTTGGTGTGGCATTTGGGTATGAAGTCGACAGAAGCTGTTGCTCAATCCTTTATTGTGCTTTCAGCCATCAACAACGAGCAGCCGAAAAGAAGAAGCTTTTATCTTTTCCCTGAACAAAGGCGTTGATGACGAGAGCAGAGATTTCATTGCGAGCTCATCTTCATTTTTTTTCTCTCTCTCTCATTTATATATTACGTAGAGCTGGAACGTATTCGCGAGAGAAGGGCCTTCTTCTCATCTCGCAAAAAAATCATCTAGAAACGAGAGAGTAATTTCTCTCGAGAGAAAATTACATGTGGCCACACACTATAATTTCCCCCACAAAAGAGTGCAATTAAACAAAACAAAACGGGAGCTCACTGAAAGAGTAAGTGCATACATCTACACTTACACAGCTCATTCGCAATCTTGCTTCAACTGCCAAATGGAGAAGTAAACCAGGACTTGGTTATTAAAACATTTTTGCGGATTTTAAGAAGGAAAAAAAGTATTTACTCCTATTACAAAAATAGTGATAGTGGTTTCTCTCTACAAATCTACAAATTTGACGAAGACTGCGGAAAAAGTGCTTAATTCGTGTGGAGCATGTGTGTGGCCGGACCCTAGAAGAAAGAGGCTCAAGACTGTGTTATATTTTTTCATCAAAAAGTTTTGAATGGTTATAATACTATGCTCCCTCCAATCTGTTGACTATTCTTTTTAAAAAAAGTGGAAAATCACCATTGACTATTATTATCTCTTTTGGTGGTTTCTCAAGGAAAAACACAGGTTTTTCATGGGACATGTATCAAATTTCAAGGCAGAGTTTTCTTTTTAAAAAATGCAGTTTGTAGTACAACAAGTGGCTCTTCAAGTGACATGTTGAGAGAGAGACATTCTTTCAGAGTTAATTGTGATTCTGGGCGAGAACTGCATATAATGGGCGACTGTGTCACTAACGACCATTTTCACAGTCCAAATGATTACCTTGTGAAGAGCGGACATTAGTGACGGTGCATGTACACAGCTTCATAGCTTCAGATAAGTAAGTCCAAGCTGTTGTTGTCTTCCGGCATGCGAACCACCACCACCACCAACCACCACCTGCCAAACAACAACAAAGGAGAAACCGTCTCGACCAACCACAGCCTCACGTAGGTCGACATCGACATGATCAGCGCAGTGGACCAAACCCGGTCTGTTGCAGTCCTGTGAGAGAAAGAGAGAGAGATAGACAGAAGCAGACCTTTCCCTTTGTTAGAGAGTATGCATGCATAAATAATTTTTTACTACAAAGCAAAAGTTTGTTTTAAGACAAAAATTATTTTGTCACTTGTTACATTTCCACAAACAAAACCGGGGGCTTTGAAGAGTTTATATTGTATGATTGTATCTTCTGTTCTGATTATGCCATTAAGTAAAGGAATAAAAAATATGATGTTGTATTTTAGACACTTTGTCTGACGTGTTTGCCCCACACGAGGACTGAGGACCGTTTCGGAGGAGCTCCTCCCATCTCACTTCACACGTTTTCTCACACCTGAGCTCCTAACCATTGTCTTTGCAGCGGAAAAGGTAAGACATCACATCACGTAGCACGTGTGATATATGCTTGACTTTTATTGAGGCGTGAAATTGCCTGGCAAATAGTATCGCGCAATTAAAGGGAAAGAGTCCCGGTTGTTTCTTAAATGCCCTCGTAATTAGGATATACATAGGCAATGAAATTCATAATTTCAGGCTTCGACACGCCACACCACACACGTGTCTTGTGTCATTCTCATTTGAATGGGTAGTTTTTTTTAGCAGTTCTTCATCCTCATCATCATTTCCATCATTTTCCACATGGCAATGTGTTTTTGAAAGGCTCGTAAAACGCGCAATTTGGCGGGGGAAGGCCATGGTCATTCGCATGAAAGTTTAAATCATACTTTTTCCTGTGTACACACATTTCACCCTAGTCTCCACGCGGGGGATGTATTTCACGTGTTACTTCCGTGAATTAGGAATTAACAGTAAAAAGGGATAATTGCAGAGTGTGACATGGGTGAAGCAGCATTCAACTCAGGGAAATGACGTTGAAGGGACCGTAAGCATTGCACCCAAGTGTAGGAAAAAACTAATGTGCAATTAATCACGCACTGTAAACTTTGTCAAACAAGCCGACACCTGTGAAATCTCAAGAGTCAGCACGAAATTAGTATTTAAGACAGAGTCCAGAAGAGACGTTCAAACGAAAAAAAAAATAAATCAAAGAGCGAATCGGTACCAGGCAAAGATTTTAATTATCGTTTTTGCCATTTCGTTCTGATAATTGTGAGCAAAATATTGCCTTGCTTTCTTTATTAGCCCACTTGAGGCTTATTTAAATTTTTTGAATTCTCAAATCGCACATAACCGTGAATGGGATGAAGGAAGAAGGAAAGCTTTTTTAAATAATATGTATTTTTCCTTATGCTGCAAATGGTAATGGTGTCAATGATCGCGGTTCCTGAAGAACCGAATCCGGCAATTTTCATGGCACAATAGTTTGTCACCGCCCACATCCCAAAAAAAAACCCTTGGCTTGTAATACGCATAGCATAACACTCATTTTTGCGCTGCTGTGCCCACTTTTCTCAAGTTAAATAATTCTAATTGTAGTGTTGGGGGAATTTGATAAGAGATAATATCTGCAGAGATGATATTTAGATGAATCTCTTGATCTATAAAACAGATAATAAAAAATATGTTTTTTGGATTCAAATCAAACTCAAGCCAATTATAGCACGTTTTCAAATGTTTGGGTCTGAGGAAGTAAGAAAAAAATGAAATTGCTGAGGCAAGAAATATGCCCATTTTTATTCTATTAAACATTCCTTTTTTTTCAAAAAAAATGAGGCTCTAGACTTTAAAAAATGAAGATGATATCCTCTTTTTTGTACGAAGATACTCCAAACTACATACTTACAACTCAAGTCTGTGAAAGAAAATGGTACTTTTTGAGGGGAAAGAGACTGTAATTGCTCATGTACTACTATGATCTCCACATGCACGCTTTAGTTTTTTCTGCAGCAAATTCGCGAACAAAAATGCATTCTAATACTAAAGCATGAGAATAATGAGAGCACAGAACTTAGGGTGTGTGAAAGAAATCGCATTTTTTAAACTAGATGTGTTTTCCCCTTTATCTCAAACTATTGAATGTTTACATATTTGTTTCGTTTTGATTATTTTTTTTCTCCCTGCTACTGAAGATGTGAATGATTCTATTGATTTTTCAAAAAATTGCAATGAAAAAAATCAAGAAAATTTAATCACTCTGCTAGAGTATTTAGGTATTCTTTTTTTAAAGAAAAAATTGCCAAATCCCTTAATTTTTTTCAAGTGGTGTTAAATTTCGCATATATGTACAAAGGTATGTGGCTGGCTTTAACACATTTTTTTCCTAATTTACTACTTTAATGTTGTAACTAACCATGGCAGATTACTGCTTCTAAATGTAATATTTATACTAGTAAAAACTATCCGTAAATGATTGAACCGTGATGCTCATGTCGAAAAATTAGCATATGTGGTAGCATCATCCTGCATGGGGCAAAATGTAGAGGTAAATTCAAAGAGAAAATATATATGTATGTAAGGTTGAGGGTGAGAGATAAATTTGCATGTTCTTCGAATTTTCTGCAAAGTGTGTAGGTATTCGTGTAAACTTTTTTTTGGATTGGAGTGATTGACTTGGACTCTCAGGGTGAGAAAGAGAGTGAAGAGAGAGAGAGAATAAAACAGCTCAATTAAAAAACCTTTCATATCTGAACATTAATTGAAAAGTTTGTAATTTTGGTTGTTCGAAGTAAGCATTTGCTCCTCACTTACATGAAACTTCATATTTCAGATCACCACGCCTCAGTTCAGATGTGATTAGAAATTGCTAATGTGTGTACAATCTCCCCTCAACTCTTGATTTTTCTCTCTCGCCATTTTTCCTTGTGTAAATATTCAAACAAAAAAAGATTAAAGAATTGAAAATGAGTCTCATAGAAATGGGAGTCAGCCCAACTTTTATTGTGTACATTTATTTCGCACAGGTTTCTATTTAAATACAGTACACATTTTTTACATAAAAAATATGTACTCAAGCTCGTGCTCGGTGTTCGAGAGTCATATCAGTACATTCAGCAATCATGAAATCAATGTCAATGATTCTTAAGTAATAGTAGGTATTCACAAATATATGTTCGACTGATTGTATTCTGGGGGAAAGCCGGAGAAGCTATGTAAATATATCATCAATTCTTTATTCATAAAGTTTTCCTTAGAATTGAAGGACTCATTCAAGATTCATGGTTCTGATTGAAGAAATCATTGACTCGTTATCGATCATTTTAATTTGATTTTTAGAGCCTAATTGCCATAAAAATAGGAAGCACGTTCTTCTCTCCTACTCCTCATTCCATTTAGCACGAGTTTTATGAATAAGTGCGTGGAAAATTAGCGATTTTTCTTGTTTTGTTTGAGCAGTCATCATTCTATTTTTGGTCATGCTCCATGTTTCATAAATAGGAAGAAGAGATGTGTTCATACATCTGAAAAAAGTTTCTCTTCGTTGCTTTACGCGCTAGTGAAAAGGGACCTGTTGCGGGAATCTAGTTTTCACAGTGAACCGAGAATAGAGAGAGAAAAAATTCAAGTTTTGCATGCGTTACGCATGACTTTCAATGATTTAGGGAAAACGGGAAATCTTCTCTCAAGTGTGCACATGATAGAGGGAGAGGTTTGGCCAGAAACTGATGCAATTTTTATGTATTTCACACTATTTTGAGAATTATACTTTGAAATCTCGAAAAAAAATGTGTATGCATGTTATTACGAAATTATGACCATTAAATGATTTAACACGTAACTTTACAAGAGCCACATATTAATATTTACTTAATCCCCGCTTGTTGGACCGTTGCTTCAAAAATCTATATTTCAAAGTCGAATTTGGGAATCCTCTCCGATTTAGTTATGCAGTTTTATGCAGAGCGTTAAAATTTCAGGGGCGATCTGCTCCTGTGCTTTTAATCCAATGTTACTACGTACATACATACATACCTACATATATTTTACTTTTTGTAAAAAAATTGAACCAAGGTTTGTTCGCCTGAATTACATAACACTGAACCTGCAACTAATTGGTCCTGATGACCCAAGAACGCAACCAATTTCTGTGTCAGATGCTTGGGGTCATTGACAAAAAATGCAACGTTATATCTATTTTTTCATACAAAATCTGTTTCACTGCAAATACTAAAAAACCAAGCCATTTTGCCAAATGCCACAATGGAGTTTACCGTTTCAAACAAAGAAAAACGATGAGATTGTCACATAATCAGTTGAATGAACGAGGATTTTGGAAGACAAAAACCTAATTTGCCTATTTGAGTGTAGAGAAATCGAACCATTTATGTTTTTTACTCTCGTTTTGTACACAGACCGGAGAGGATTGAATTGAATGCAAAAAAAATGTCAAATGAGGACAAAAGGCCGTGTCTATCTTCTCCTTTTGTACACTTACAGTTTGAAAATGGTTTTGTTAATTTGTTGATCAAAGAGTCATACATCACAAAAGGCAATTTATTTTTAGCTCCTCATTGTCAATGTAGTTTTATTTTGAGTTCCTTCTCCGCAGAGTGAAGGGGGCTGCGAGCTGCAGACAATTCACAAATTTTGTGTAACTCAAGAATTGATCGTCATGGTGAACCGATTTCAGCAGCATCTGTTTGGTGAAAGAATGCATAAAATACGTGCATGTGTATACACGCATTTTCTCTGAATGGCCCGTATAATTCTCTCATGACTCTCAATGGGACTGTTTCTTTTTCTGTCAAATACTCAAAAAGAAAATAACCTTTTTGTTTGCATTTGTCTGCTCTCTCCATTTCCACGTATGTAGTTCATCATCAGATGCTATGCAGTTGCTATGAATCGAACAAATTGATCTGCTGCATGAAAAAACAACCTCCATTTTTATATGTATTTCACAACTGCAATTATAAGATGAGGGATATGCAATTAGGCCCACAATCAGATAGTTTGTCAGTAATTAAAAGACATCTCTGAAATTGATCATTTGCCTCGCTTTTCCCTCATTCCCAATTTGACGAGGGAATTTAGACATATTCCTCTTTTTGTGTGAGAGCACAAAGGGTCCATTCATTTGACATTGTTTTTTCTGATGCATTTCTCGCAAAATGAAATGTCTGTTTGTAGGCCTCCACACCATGACTCCCATTCGAGCGTTTTGACGTTCTCACAATGACGTTTGATGGTCTTACTCTTCCCTCAACCTGTGTATTTAGAAGGCATTATAAATGTAGTTTTTTTTCAGGGGAACTTGAGATGAAGCAATCACGGTAGCATTCTCTCTCTCTGTATCTGCACTCGAAGCCTTCTGTTCCATAGAAAAACCGTTAGCACACAAGAAAAAAAAGCGCTGCATAAAAAAACACCGGGAATAATGGGACTGCTTTAAGCAGTGACACTAAAATAGAACAGAAGAAAGCCAAGAAGAGTTGCATATGCATGTATAAATTCTATAAGTAGGTGTTTTGGTGAACACTCATGCATGAGACTATGGCCATGGCGACTTTTTCTTCGGTAGCACTAGGAATTTTATTTCCCCCTTCACACACAAATTTGGGTTTTATTTTGACGGTGAGCAGCAATTTACTTACGTATCCATATTCATAGTCCACAAATGAAGTCGCTGTAGACATGACCCAGGAAAGCAAGCGAGAAAAATTGGCATCCCACACAGGCAGGCAGGTGGACACCTGTCATTTCTCAAATTGGCTAGGGGAACTAATTTATGGGGAAGAAGAAGGGATACGACATGATGACGATGATGGGTAAATTAAGGCATCTTTTTATAAGATATTGTGAGTCTGTGAGACGAGGCAGGTAAATGTGCGGTGGTTACTCACGGGGGAAGTGTATTTGTGTCCCCTAATGATTCCACTTTGATACTGCTAATATGGTACGTTGGGCTTCGAATTGTCGAATTGAGGTGCTCTCTCAACGATTACATGCCACTTTGAATTCGGTACGTGCTTCATAGCCCCTATTCAGCCCGTGAGTGAGTAACTAATTTTGTGGGGATTTTCGTACACAGACAAACATACATATACATATACACACACAAGTATACAAAAAATGTTTTGAGGGGAAATGGTGACAATGAGTGTAAAAATTGGTAGATTTCAGTTGATTTCGATATCTGTTGGCTGACAGACATTCGTGTATGCTTTGCTTCTTTTTGCTAGAGATAATCATTTCTATAGAGAGACGTTTATTGTAAGCTCTTGTCTGATTAGTGAATTCGATCCCTCCTGGCTTTTGTTGAGCACAATGAGCACCTTCTGTCTCACTCCTGAAAGGAAACAGAGAAAGTTTTTTTTCTTGTGAGTTGATCCAATCTAAGAAAGGCCTGTTAGCAAGTTGCTTCATTGGATCGACAGTTTCGGTTGAGATTTCCCTGTGAGAACATGCACTCTGTTTAACTGTGCTCAATTTCAGAATTCAGCGCAGCTTCTGAATTTTAGGACCTCGTGCATATATACGTATACCATTGAGAATGTTTAGTGCTACTTTAAATAAACTGTGAGTGAGAAAAAAACTCAAAAAATGTGGATCCCTTTGTTAGATGGTGGTCATTCTCCAGCAGACCTCGGACAGTGGGAATAAGTTCATCTCGACGGTGGTCGACACCCCGCAAGAGGCGTCCATCAACAGTGGTTTTTCCCTCAACAGCCAACTGTCGATCAGTGAGCGGAGTGCTGTTTACAAGCAGCGAATTGACAGCCTCTTCACTCGGCCAGTGCCAAAGCCGCCAGGCAGCTTTGGAAGGGGAGAGCCATTTCGGATTCGGGTCGACGGGAAAAGCCTGAGTCCGACGCAGGCACTTCATGTCACAACGTCGAGTGTGGTGAGGACAATCAGATCGACGGTTATTGGACCGAGTGCAACCCTCAAAGTGCGCGAGAATGAGGTCTCAGAGGAGGAGGACGACTACGCCCGGATCAATGACAAAGCCTCGATTGTCACCGACTCTCTGAATCACCGAGTCAAAATTTCCACGGGATCGTCGGTTGCCAAGAAGGAGTTGGGGAAGCGGGGCAGTAATATAAGTAGTGTTAGAATAACCTGCGAGGACAGTGAAGGGTCCGGCTCTCAGCTACAGAGTTTCATGATATCATCCTCGTCCTCAAGCGAGGAGCAAGTTGTGGGGCAAAGTGAGCCGAGCACTGGGGATCGAGTCATGTGGAGAAACAGCAATTACGGGGAGAGCTCCCCCGGAAATCCGGGGAGTCGCACGGAGAAACCCTTCTCCACGATTAGATGCTCTCCGGCGGGAATGCTCAAGTTTTCGGTGGAGTATTTGGGGAGTGTCCCAGTAAAAGGGAATACGGCCACTTTGAATGACCTGCAAGTACCTCTGAGGTCCCTGTATATGAACTACCTGACTAATAGTAATATGATGACTGGACAGTTGGCTATTACTTCGGATGGGCTGAGATTTGAGGCGCCCAAGATTCGGCTTGTGAACCCGTTCACTACGATTGCAGTTTGGGCTGCAGTCAAATTTGTGGGGCGGGGAGAGCCCGTAGTGACTGAATGTGCTTTCATGCCGCTCATTAGTGACCCAGTAAGAAGTTAAATTAAGAAAGAAATTATCCATCTGAACCTATCATGAGCCTCAGAACGTTTTTTTCATTTATATGTCAGTTAAAGTTTTAAATAATAATAATTTTAATGTTTTTCAGGAGGGTCAAGACAAAAGTCGACTTTTTGGCAGGATGGACTCTGAACTAGCGTCAATTTACCAGGGTGTCTTGAAAGAGCCCAAGAGCTTCAAGAACCCACCCATTTTCGCTTGTGTCATGCGAGAGGCCTCCTTTTCCCTCGACTGCCACGCATTCGCCTGCAAGTGTGCAGAGGATGCGATCGTGATCGCGGCCAACCTGTACCAATCCCTAGTCGACAAAATGCGCGCTGGGAAGGAAGGTGAGAGTGGCTACGGGAGCCTCACAAGAGGCTCGCCGACCACCCAAAGCTCCATCAATCAGAATCGGTCCAGCTCCTCAGCCTCCTCGACAGTTGGGCCGAAGGAGGGTAGTGCAAGTGACGGGGGTAAGTCGATCTGCATTCCGAACAAAAGTGTCCTCACCCAGGCATCATCCTCCGCCTCGTCAACGCAGCAAGACAGTCGGGCAGTGTTCTCCGACTCGGAGTCGATCGTCCCAATCCGCCCTCCTCGGAAGAAGAAGAAGGCGTCTGAGATCCCATTGGGCAACTTGAAGCGGTACAATTCCGACGACTCCGTCCTCCTGCAGCTGCCGTACCGCCGTCGCTCCTTCAAGGGAGGCCATCAGGGTCACTATATTAAGAACAAGAAGCGTGTGCAGATTCACACGCCGGAAGACGACGATTCTTCCGTTGATTCGTTCAGTGACTCGATTGACCAAGTGTTGGATCGCATTGTGAATCCGTGTGGGATGTCCTTCAATGACCTGAAGCCGTCCCATCAAGAGCTCATTCTGAAGATTGCCCTAACCCTGACCCAAGACCAGCTCTACAAGAAGAGTAAGCAAGCGATGAAGAAGCAACAGCAGAAATATAGGAAGAAGCAAAAGTCCTCGTTGAGCTCAGCGGAGGCGTCTGATGACAACTCCCAGTTCATGAGCCAGTTTCTCAAATCCATTTCGAAGATAAGCTTGAGCGGGAAATCCGTTCCGATTGCGAAACGGCCAGTTTCCAACAAAGCGTCGTTTGGGAGCTCCGGCGTGGGCTCGAGGCTGAAGCAGCAGAAGGTCTTTGCAAAGGCACAGATAGCCGTTCCGTCCAAGGCAATTTTGAAGAAGAGCCGGGAGGAAGAGATCCCCTTCATGTCGTTTTGCAGTGGGTGTGCGTGTGACAAATGCTCGGATAAGTGCTACTGCTCCCTGCCCTCGAAGCATGCGCTGAATGGAGGGGCCGGAGAAAGGAATATGCCCACGCCTTCGTCCACGACGACGGCGGCCTCCACTCCAGTTCAACATCCTGTGTGCACATCATCAACGGCCGATACGGATGCGACGGTGACGAGGTCCCGCAAGTCCTGCGGCTATGACACGGACAGTTGTGCCGAGAGTGAAAAGTGCTACTGCTCCCTGCAAAGGGTCAAGTCGAATGGGCTCAAGATCTACAACATCAATCTGGACACGGAGACCTCCGACACGGACACCAACTCGTATGACCTGGAACATTTCAATAACCCAGATTTGACCGAGTTGGCTCTGTCTAATAAGACGGGGTATCCTCACCGACCTGTTGAAATCCTCTCCTATCACCCATCCCGCCGTCTTTCGTACTGCTTCTCTCCCCCGATTGGACAGAAGTCGAAGAACGGAAGTCCGGTCAAAGGGGATGACCTGGAGAAGCATAGCCAGGGAAAGAAAAATGGAAAGAAGTTTAGAGATTTGGTATTTGAAACAATTGTTTGATTTTTTTTCTGCTAATTTTTGATCTTCAAACGTAGAAATAATTTGTGTTTTTTTGCACTGCCAGAATGTTTTGGACAATCCCCTGTTATCGAAGAATAAGGTGCTGCTCATCACCGGCTCCAACGCCTCCGGCCAGGTTGTCTACAAGGACAGTCCGTTTAATCTAAGACAGGGGCTTGATTTCGCAGAAGCGATGTCACGCAGAATGGATCAGATGAAGAATGGGTCGAACCAGGAGATTTCGAAGAGAAGAGAAAAGTCCCCCAGCAACGACGAGGATGAAGAGGAACGACCTTGCTCAAGCTCCTCAGTCTCAGAGAAAAAATCAGAGTTCGCCCCGGAGCGAGTTTTGTCGATGAAAAAGAGTGCGGAAATCGCTGCAATGTTTACAGACTTGAAACTAAGTCCTACGACAAACTTTATACTGAACAGTGGGTCCGAGATTGAGGACATGGGACCCCTCCAAGAAACCACTTCTATTGATTTTGAAACATCCTTAGGCTATTTACCATAAGTTTTTGGGAAAGGGGATACAATCATAATATTTGATTTTACGTAAGTAGGGACTTTTTTTGTATAATTGTTTAGGATTTATATCGTTTAAATGTAATAATTTATTTGTAACTCTTTGTAACATTTTGTATACCTTTACGCGGTGAAGAGACACTTTTGTGCAGAGTAGAGATTTTTGTATAATAAAAATTAAGTAAAATGTGAAAAAGTTGGTACTTCTGATTAAAACCTACGTACACACGACTTGTCTTTCATGAAACGTGGCAAAGCATTGCATAGACACGGTATGATGCTCAACTGTCTGCAAACTCCAAACGACCATCAATCATTATTACTATCAAAGTAACAGACCTCAAAATTGACCATATTCAAAAGCTTTCACAATTAGTTTCAAAACTAATCTAGGATCAGGTACCCTACCACGTACGTAGATACTCTTGTGGAGGTAATTACATTGGCTGGAACTGGAAATTGCATGCACAGTAGAGGTAGGTGATTCAAGTCTGAAGATCTTCTTTTAAAAAGTAGCTCATGGTAAATGTAAAATAGGCAAAGGCAGTAAAAGTATGGTATAAGTTGATGGAGTCGGAGAGTTAATTGCAGTTTGAATTGTTCAAGTTTTGTAGATTCGAAAAGTACACCATATCGACTACTCATTATCACTATCCATATTAAATGACTGTAATCAGTACGTATATAGTTGCAACGCTAATTGGAATACTATGATGTGGGTATGTAATTAGTTTGTTTTATTGTTGGGTTTTTTCCCAGCCATCAAAAGTCCAAAACGCCCCAAACTGTCCAAAACTCTTCAAAAATGCATTACATTATTTGTCTCATTTACGTTGCGTATAGATGGCATTTCCGAGTTTTGGACAGTCTTGGCCAGCAAATGTTTTGGACGTGCAAAATGGCATTTACCAGATTTTACCGGTATGTACCAATTTTAGACTTTTCCCGATTCCAACACTATTTTGCTTCCACGTGCAAAAGTAACTCCTTGAACACAAAGTCTGCATCTTTCAATATCTGTCATTTTGTCATACATCTAAATCATAATCCAAACAAACACCTTAAATAATCCGTTCTATAAGTCACGTAGGCATCAAAAAGTTAATCATAGTACAAAAGACTGCTCCATAATTGCCAACGTCTTAAAAAGTTACCATGAAGACTCTTCTAATCTTGTGGTTCTTTAGCCGACAAAAGCCAATCGTAAAAGTTTACCTTGAAAATCTGCAAGCTACAAAAGATGTTATAAAGATACATTTCGATTCAAGAATCGATTTTGAAGTCTCAAAATTGAGTTAAGATTTTGAAGAAACTAATCTAAACAAGACAGCCTACATTAAAATTCCAAAAAAATGTAGTAAAAACTAAAAGTTACTTTCCAAAAGTACCGAAATACACATGTAAATTATACATTTTACGAATCATCATCATCATAATAAATTTATTTAAGTACATCACACAAGTAAATTCGACGGCCCGTGCTTTTTCCCTGGCCATGCCTCCTTCGCGTACTTTTTCTTCCTCGGTTCGGAATCCGCGAGGTCCATGTGGTGTGGGATTGTAGGCGGCGCGGTGGGCACAACTAATACGGGCTCCTCGATTTTCCTTTCTTCTATCTCCGGAGCAGGATTCGGTAAAGGTAAGCCTAGCTTTGAGGATAACGAAGTGAAGAACGGCGTGGTCACGGTGGACGTATTGGAGTCGGGGAGATCATCATACAGACCCGCCAGTTTAGGGACATAATGTTTCACAGTGTGGTTTGACGGTACTAGTCCAGAGTCGAGCCTTGGTCGCTATGCAAATAATTAGAGAAATAAGAAATATTGTTAAAAGTGAAAGAAGACATACATATTTGTAGGCATGACACGTGCACATGTACATAGGTAGAGATTCTTGAAATATTTACCTTGGAAGAAGGTATGATTGTAGTCTGAACTAAGTTTCTAAACCTTCCCACAGACGGGTCTATGTCTTCCGGGTTGATGATTTCATCCTCCTCGTTAAAAGTGACCGACTTCCTCTTCTTCTTGAGATTCTTTCTCTTATCCTCGTCCGGAATCCCAAGCACCGAGATACGCTTGTTGTGTGCTGTATTGAATTCAGTCAGATTCTGGACGAAAAAGAGGACGATATTTTGGTTAAAATTAAATTACGTTAAGTTTTAGTATTTTACTAAATTACGTAAAATATTAAGTTATGTAACTCAGGCTTTCACGAATCAGGAAACTCCACATTCTATTATTAATTTTGCAAATATTTTTTTTATTCTGTGATATCAAAAATAGAATTTTATTTTAGTGCTTTCAGGGTCTATTCTGAAACCAAAAGAACCTGATTTTATAAAAATACAGGTTGGTTTTGGTAAGAATTTTGACAGTTGAAAATGTCCAACAAGCACCTCAATTTTTTCAACAACAAGTCGAAACAACTTTTTCCAAAATACGAAATATTCTTTAAGATTCTGCTTTATTTTCAGACTCGGTGAATAAAAAACTGTAACGGAGAGTAGCTTACTCTCCATTATAGATTGAAGGGGTTCACAGTACGCAATACATGCACAGACATAGCAAGGCGCCAGTGTGAGTCTTGGATTTTATTAACACGTCTATTTACTACCTAAACCAGGTGCATTCTTGCATATACGTCAGTTAATATAACATTTTTTGCTTATAATTAGAATCAGGTATTATAGGAAAAATAGAAACGCAGGGTCGTAAATACGATGTTTTTGTTTTCTGTGCTTAGGTCTTCCATTTAATAATGAATCTACATAGAGCTCACATCTAATTCCGTGTCAGTTTCCGGAAGTCCCAAAAGGGCGCCTTCACTGTCCGCCGCAGTCTTTTCCAGCTCCTCCATAATTGGTCTGGGCACCACTGTCGGCGGCCGCTCTCGAATTATATAAATTCTCGTGGAGGCGCCAAAGTGAAAATTACTATCAATGGGGAGTTGAGTCGGTTTATTGGACTCAATCCGCATGCTGCCGATATATGTTCCATGTGCTTTATTAGATAAAGAGGAGTAATTCAGTTACAAATATTCGTCCGGCATACAAGTTGCGAGCTGGAGGGTTGGCAAAATATATACAGTATGTACATAGAAAGTAGGCAACAAGCGGATTTCAACAAATGACGACTCTTACTACTCCCCAAGTCGATTAAAAAGGCTCTATCCAGATGTTTATGGTATACCAGGGCTGCGTGCACTCTCGAACAGGAGGCATGGTCTATGCAGAAATCATTCATCTGAGGATTTCTGCCGAAGAGATAGAATTTCTTCTCGTCAACCATCAACTTCTGCGGGTACAATTTTGCAAAATAATATACATTATTTATAACGTATGGGGATTATATAAATACGGTGGGCCATCGTGTGCCATAGGTTTTAACAATACCTGAATGAGCTTGTCTCCTTTCATCACGTCAAGGTGAAGTCCTGTTGGCGGCCTAGCCGCCCTGTTGTGGAATCACAACAAAATTAGATGAAACCAGTAAAAACATCATTTTGCCTCCTTACCAAAACCTAACAAAATTGAAATAGATGGATTAGCAGGCAGGCGTGCATGGAAAGCCTTACCATTTTGGAATCTCAAAGTTGACGGCCATCAACTTTCCACTCTTGCTATTGCTGGTGTTGCGTATATAACGTTGGTATTAACAAATTCAGTTCCCAGTGTTGGACTGGATAAAGATCCAATCCTTTCTACATTTTTTTCTTACCGCGGGGAGACATATACCGGAAATTTTTAACTTTCTATGGAACAACAGAGCTTGGAACCATCTCTAACAGGATGCAGACGAATAGGTCATTCGGAGTTTAGTGGTAGCGGCTTAATTATTAACATAAATTGCCTAGTTCAAATATGACAAGTGTCTACTTACTCATTTAATGGGGACCCCCTGTACTTCAATTAAAGTATTTAATTCGTGCTTTCTACATGCAGCCCTGGCCAAGATGTGCCAATATGCTTTAAACTACAACTGAAGGAAGAGTATAAACAACTATCCGGTGAAAGTTGATTAAAATTAAGTGCCGGGAAGAGAAGGAAAAGCTTGGGACGAGGTGATATTTGAGTGTGGAATAAGAAAAAAAAGCAAAACAAACATCTATCAGCAAGCAGACAAGTATAATTTTATACATCCTTCGACTCAATGCTCTTCTGCTGATGCTAAAGTGTCTGTTCTCTGAAGTCGTGTGATTCTATTCGTGGGAAAGTACCGAAATTCGGACTAAAAACATGCCAGGCGAGGAGGAACACATGTACTTACATGTAGGCATTTCAGAAATACATTTGGAGTGACTTTCCAGGAGTTCTGGGTAAAAAATTCCCGGTTGAGACTTTGAAGAGGCGACAAGATAACTTGAGATGACCTGAGGCTCCTGGCTTATATTAGTTTTCATTTCATCAATTAAGGAGGAATCCCGTAACACCACGTGCTAACAAGATTAGCAATGATCCATTCTGCTTCAAATCATCTGGAGGATGTTGCTGAAGGTTTTTCATGATGACCGGCACCCAAAGACAGATTCACGAATCAAAGAAGCCTGGGAAAAGGTTAGCACGTAGTTAAAAGTTTAAACTTATAAGGATATACGTATGTCAGTTTAAATTATTAATTTTTAACATAACATTATTCCGTCGTATTTTGATTGGTTGGTTTTCATTTGTAGTCGTTTGAAGTGACCTCTTCCCTGGCTGGACTACTGCACTGATGAATTCCACATTTTTCGCTCATCCAGCACGGAGCCTTAGGATTTTGTAAGGATGTTATCTGCTTCGTTTAATGAAGGTAAGGAATTTTGTTTACCGTATTTTTTATGTTCGATTTTGAAATGCTGTACTGCCTATCTGATAATTGCAAATCCTTTGTTGCGACTTAAATTTAGAACATTCGACTCACGCTCAAACTTTAAAGCCAACTTGGAGGGAAGGTCCGAAAAGTCCCGGATATTTTATGTTGGTAAAAGACTTTGGCCAGGCCTTCGTGCTGATGATTCCTCAAGACCCATTATATTACGAATTTTCCAATCTCAGGAAACTGGCAATAATAGAACCTGATAATCTGAAGCAGTAGTATTCTTATAAGGACAACAAGCACTGCTCCACTGATTATGACCTACTTTACTATAGTACTTGAGTCAGGTAAGTTTAATTATAGTATGAATGAATCTAGTTTGCACATAAAACATCCTTACCTATTTTTTAAAACAATGTATATGTATCCATTTACAGGAGCAAGTAGTCCCATCAAGTAGATTCACACATACTTGGACAAGTCAAATGCATCGGTCAGTGTAAAATTGCTGCTTGGATTAACCTTTTATGGATATCAGTACACGTCCGGCAGAGATCATCCAATATTCGGAAATGAGTACAGTAAAGCAAAAAAATATTCAGTTCAGCGAGGACGTAGAAGAGCACTATTTCGAAGTCAAGTGAGTCACACAGAGATGCGTTGAAAGACCAGTAATCCAACATGCAATAATTATTCTGTTTCTGCTGTTATAAAGCGTCAATTAAAATGCCCATTCTGGTGTTAGCTTAACGTTAATACTAAGAAAAATTGTCTAAATTTGTATTGTAATTTATTGATTCGTTATAGGAATAAAGATGGGAATCGAACGACTTTCTACTCTACGTTGTTGCCAGTCAGACGAAGAATCAAATTGGCGGAGGAACTGGGTTGTAGCTGTGAATCGGGGAGCTGGAACAAGGACTTGATTGCTTTTATGATCTTCTTTAAAACGTATACATGTAAAATTAATGTCACCTTTCCATTGTGGTACTGTACTGTCAGGGTTTGATAAATAAATCAAATGTGCTCAAAAAATCTTACGCAATCAAAGGCGCACAATTGCATATCCTTCTTTTAAATATGTTAAATTCAGTACATATTTTGGTATAAAGAACGTACTTAGAATATAATTTTTGCATACAATGTGATTTCACAATAACTGATGAACGTAGCTACGTAGCTAGGAACGGATACGATTGCATAAAGGGTTCCGCGGTTCCTGTCCTGAGACTAATATTTCAAAACTGTCACCGGCACTGAAGCATTTTGGGCAAAATAATTTGCGAAGTGGTAAGCCATTAAAAAGCAAATCATGTAACTTTTTCCGAAATGCTTATGAAGGTGAAGACGAACTAGGTTCCCGAGGCGACCTGAGGCTCCTGTGCGACCTGAAATTTATGAGGCGGCCTGAGGTTCCAGAGGGGACCTGAGATTCCAGAGGCGACCTGAGGTTTCTGAGGTGACCTGTGGTTCCAGAGGGGACCTGAGATTCCAGAGGGGACCTGAGATTCCAGACGCGACCTGAGGTTTCTGAGGTGACCTGTGGTTCCAGAGGGGACCTGAGGTTTCTGAGGCGACCTGAGGTTTCTGAGGTGACCTGAGATTCCAGAGGGGACCTGAGATTCCAGAGGGGACCTGAGATTCCAGAGGCGACCTGAGGTTTCTGAGGGGACCTGAGATTCCAGAGGCGACCTGAGGTTTCGGAGGCGACCTGAGGTTTCTGAGGTGACCTGAGATTCCAGAGGCGACCTGAAATTCCAGAGGCGACCTGAGGTTTCTGAGGGGACCTGAGATTCCAGAGGCGACCTGAGGTTTCGGAGGCGACCTGAGGTTTCTGAGGTTACC